>CM052701.1:137194333-137277487 GCA_028551405.1 Uromys caudimaculatus
AGAAGGTGTAAATGGGGGGCAGTGGATGTGTCCTGGGTTGAGGGTAGCCACAGGATATCCACTGAGGGGCACCACCCCTCACTCCTAGCTAGCTTCTCCCAATGGGAAGCATTAGGACAGCCTGCAGCTGGCTATCTCCCTCCCATGAGTCTCAAAGTCAGAGCTAAGCTTCAAGGTCCTCTTGCCCATGTCAGCTGAGGAAGCTCCCTGGACCTGGCAGCCATGGGCTGCAATCTATTGTCTTCCCATAGCATCAGGCTCTGGGTTCAGGCAAGGGCTCAGTCAAGGCTTGGGTGGCCATCTTCCGTGGTAGCTTCGAGAAGCTGCCCTGGTCCTAGCCAGCTCCGCCCTGACCTCCTTGTGGCCATGGGCCCATCCCATTCAAGGTATGGTTCTGTCTGTCTTACATTTTCACCTTCCTCCCATCTGCTTCTGCAGGGAGGTGGTTATCCTGTGCTAAGCACAGGGCCAGAGCCCCGGCTGTGATTAGAAGTCCTCATCTTCCCATCTCCCCACTCAGCCTAGAAGAGTGCATGCAGTCACTGTTCTAAGCCTCGGGGTTCCCTTTTCTTTCTGTGTGTGTGTGCGCGCGTGTGTGTGCATGTGTGTGTGTGCGTGTGTGTGTGTGTGTGTGTGCGCGCGCGCACGTGTGCATCTGTGCATGTAGAGGTCAGGGACTAACTTATGAGGCTGGTTCTTCTACCATGTGGGTACCTGGGATCAGACATGGGGCTATCAGGCCTGGTGGCAAGCTCCTTCACCCAGTGGTAAATCTCGCTGGGCCATCTTTCTATTCCTCTCCCTTCCTCTTCTTATTTGTGCTCATCCTCACCGTCTGAGTCTCGTGTAGCTCAGGCTGCTCTTGAGCTAATTTTGTAGCCAAGGATAACCCAGAACCCCCAATCATCCTATGTATTACCACACCTAGTTCATGCAGTGCTGGGGATTTCAAATTTGCTGGCAAGCACTCTCCCAGCTGAGCCACAGCCTCAGCTCTCAATCTCCTCTTCTGCAGCATGGGTGGTAACTGTGCTCGGGGCTGGGCTGAGTCAGAGCAAGATGATGTGGTGAGAAGGTACTAGCCTCTAGCAGGAGCTCATGGGGTAGCTGTGGCGATGGTGATGTCTAGCTAGCTGGTGTTTCAGAGGACCGAGAACAGAGGAGCAATCAGTATGACTTCCAAATGGAAGCAGCCAGCAGGGCTTGAAGCAGCTGGGGGGAGAATAAATTGAGGTCAGGCAATTAAAGTTAGGGACAGAATTGGAGAAGAGCCATATTGTCCACCAGAGTAGGGTGGACTCCTGTGTGGAGAGAGTACTGGATTTGCCAGGCAGATACATGTGTGCTGAGCTTAGCACTTGCTGGGGCCTCGGAGAGGCAATACCAAGGGGCAGGGTACCATCCTGCTGGGACAGGAGCCGCCAGGACAGCCGCTTCCCTGGCCGCCAGGGGTCTCCACGATGCTGTGCTATTTTGCGCTGGGATTCCATTCTCTTTGCAGTGTTAGTGCTGCTGGTGATGGTCCTGGCAGGGCTGACTTATTATTTTAAAGCACTATTTAATTACTGAGAATATGACTGTGCTTCTGAAAGCAGTCCTTAACTCGGACACTTCGATAACTGCTCACCAATGAGCAGGGCCTCTTCAAGGGGTTCCTGTCTGTCTGTCTGTCTGTCTCTGCCTGTCTCCTTCCCTGCTCATCTCCAGTGTAGGAGAAGGTGTCACAGGTCCACCCAGAGCTGGGCCTGCTCCAGGGCATGGGACCAGTGCTACAGAGCCGCTTGAAGCCTGTGGCCTCTCTGCTTCGCCTTCCAGAACATGCCCAATGTCCGGGATCATGATGCTTCTGTCTACCTCCGCCTGCAAGGGGATGCCTTGTCTGTGGGTGGCTATGAGGCCAACCCTATCTTTTGGGATGAGGTAAGACACCCCCCTCAAGGGTCCCATGATGGAAAGACGGAGGTGCCTCGGCCCCATCCAACTTGAGTGCTTCTGAGATCTGGCGCTCAGATATACCAGAAGCCAGGGTGGAATTGCTGCCCACCTCAGCATGAGGCAAAGCCGGGACTCTAGAAAAGTTTGGAAATGACCTAGCCCTTGGTTGGCCAGCAGCAATGATAAGCTTTCTGAGGCCTCCCCTCCTGCCCCTCTCCTCGGCCACAGTGGCACCTCAGGGCTAGAGGACAATTCAGGGGACAACATGGTTGTCTCATCCACATGTCCACAAACAGACTGACTAGATGGCAATTTTGGGCTGATGCCACTTTAGTTCTGGAAAGGGTCGGGGAGACAAGCTGCCTGGAGATAGGGAGTCAAACAAAAGTTCACAGGGTTGAGTAGTGCAATGTGGCGGGTCACTGCACCCCAAGTATAGTTAGTAAGTCATGGAGGTCAGGTTGAAAGCACAGGTGGTCTGGATGGCCAGTTGCCAAGGTTGTGGTGACCTAGCTGCAGCTCCAGCTTGCCCCTGAGATAGGGTCCCCTCATCCCCTTTAGACAGGGTCTCTCTATGAGGCTCTGCCTCAGAACTCACTAGGTAGACCAAGCTGACCTTGAACTCCCAGTGCCTCCCACTTGCCCTTCTTAAAATCAGAAGAGCTGTCAGAAGACCGAGCACAGGAGAGTGGTTGGGAGGGCAGGTACAGGGAGGGTTTTGAGCAGTTGTCATAGGTAACTGGGAGCCATCGGAGGCTCTAGGGAAGGGCAGGTACTGTATGGAGCCCAGCTGGAGGCCACAGAAACAGTCCAGGAAAACTACGTGGAGTAGAACCAGGGAGGAAGGAGAGCGGGTGGATTGAGAGCCCACAGGTGAGTCCCATCTCTGTCTTGTCTGACCTGGTTCCCTCCTGGCTAGTGGCTGGAGCTGTGTCATAGGTGGGTCTGGAAGGATCAGTGCTTTTCTCCTGGCTGACTGACATATTCTCTGTGCTTCCTTTGTAGGTGTCAGACAAATTTGCCTTTGGCCTCTTTGATCTGGACTGGGATGTGTTCACCCAGCACACTGAAGGTGCTATTAACCGTGTCCCCGTGTTGGAGAAGACAGGGATCAAGTCCACTGTCTGCGGCCCTGGTGAGTGGGGAGGCTGAGCCCAGAGCAGAGACATCCTTTATTCAGTCTGGATGCCAGTGCCTTCCTGAGAGGGACCTGTCTTATGTTCCCTGGGTGGCTCTTCATTTTCCTCTCTAGGAGAAAGCCCAACCTAGCAAGGGCAGCCATGTATCCCTGGGCATGAAGCCCGTGAAGCTGTGAACTCCACATGAGGCTCTAGACCCCTTTCCTCCCCAGAACATGGGGTTTTTGTCTGTAAAATGAGAATGTGGGATCCTGGTCTAGCACCATGTGAGGCAGAGTAAAGACAGGAAGACAGACCCTGTCTCTAGCACAGTGGTCACCCGGTGGAACCCCCAGCTCTGCCCCCACCCAGTCCTCACTTCCCCAGCCAGGGTCCCCAGCCACTGTTCTTGGGTAGCCAGAACTCTGTAGGGTTAGAGATGATCTGGGAATGGAGAGATGCCTGGCCAGGGGTTTCCTCTCTGGTCTCCAGGAGGCTGAGAAGACTGGTGAGTTTAGCTTCCAGATCCTTCCTCCGTAGGTTATTTACAGAGTGGCCACTGTTCACAGGGCACCCCAGGTTTTATCCCACAGTGAGGATCCTAGAAAGGAGGCAATGCTGGAAAGTCATCCATGCTGACCTTGCGTCTGATAATATAGTGTGAGATTCAGGCAGCCACACCCTTGGGATAAGTGTGGCTTACACACCAGCAGCCTCACACACCTAGGGCCTGTGTATTCTTTCTTGCCAAAGTCAATCCTTTTCTTGGGCAAGGGTTCCCAGCCTGGCAGGGGACACACCGGTCTGCCTAGAGGATGGAGCCTGTCTTGGTTACTTTACTTATTACTGTGGCCAAATGCCCCCCAAAGGGCAACTTAAGGGAGAAAGGGTTTCTTTTGGTTCACAACAGTTCGAGGATAGTCCATCATGACAGAGAAGCCCTGGATGGGGAGCTTGAGGCAAATGGTCACGTTGTATCACAGTCAGGAAGCAGAGAGATGAATGCTGGTGCTCAGTCTAGGACCCCAGGGAGTGAGGCTGTCCTCATTTAGAGTGGGTCTTTCCCACTCTGTCATGGGCATGTCTTGAAGCTAATCTAATATAGATTATTCCTCTCAGTTGAGAGGCTAGCCTTCTGGGTAATTCTAGATCCTGCTAAGTTGAAGACCAATATCAGTCATCACAGAGCCGGTCAGCACTGGGTCAAGGTGGAAACTACACATGACCAGGTGTAGTCTTAGCAGAATCTCAGCGGTGTGTTTCCTCCTTTCTATAGGGCAGAACTTGAAAGTCAAGCTCAGAAAGATACAGGATAGCCTGAAAGGACACTGTCTTCAGCTTGTTAGGCTGAGCAGTCCAGGTGTGGGAACCCCTGGGCACCACAGTGTGTAACCTGGGAGGTAGAGACAGAACACTGCTCAGCTGAGGTAGCATAGGGCTGAGAAGTCACAGGCTGGAGCCAAGCTGGTCACTGCTAGTAAAGGCTTATAGAAGGGGAACTAGGAGGCCAAAGGACTTCCATGGGGTCAAAATGGCCAGGTCGTCTCAGGAGAGACGAAGGGTCCCAGATGGAGGGTGCTGTGGCCTTCTGGGGAGTCCAGCCCTCACTGGTGACTGCTTGGTGACTACAGAGAAGCCAGCTCAGTCTGTAGCACTGGGTGCAGTCCCGGGGAGGCCAGATGGAGTCGGCAGCTAGCCTCCATGAGCAGGCTGAGAGCACGCCTTATCTGGGACGTGGGCGAGATCTGTGACTCATGTCCCTGCTCAGCCAGAGTGGGACCGATGGTGAGAAACACAGGAAGAATCCCAGGGGCATGAATGTCCCCAGCGGCTCTCTTTGTCTAATTAGCCTGGAAACTGTCACTCCCCCATGGGGCCCTATTTTAGGGAATGCTTGCAGAGACAACTTGGGTCTGGTCTTTTAGTAGTGAGGGTAGGTTATGAATGGGGGTGGGTAGCTTTTCTCCTTGCCAGATAGCTCAGAGGCTTGGGCCTCCAAAATTCAGAGATGTCCCAGTCCCAGACTTTGGGGAGGCTTGGGGCAGATGGAGCTTACTAGCTTAGGCTGAGAATTCAGAGCCAAGGTGGGAGATTTAAGTCCTTATACCATGCTGCTCGGAGTTTCTCAGCCTTGCCTATGTTAAAAATCTAAGGGACGCTGCCCCTCTGACCAAAGCTCCACCCCCAACTCCCACAGATCTGCTTGGGACTCCTCTTTCATCTTTTTAGACTGGACATGGCTCCTGTCACCTTCTCCAGCCAGCATGGCCCTACTCAGATGGCTGCCCCTACCCTCACTCACATGGTCCAGCCTCATACAGGATGCTGGGAGTCACTTGAGTTCCATCACGGCCTCTTCCCCTCGGTGAAGCCTTCAGCTAGGAGAGTAAAAGGCCATTGTCCCCACGGACAAAATCTCCCACTTGCCTGTTGGTTTTTCAGTGTAGCATCTTGGTGATCTCCACTGTACTCAGTTGGCTCATCCAGGTCTGCTTTGGCTTTGAGCCCTCTCTCAGAGTATGCTCATTCACACACAAAGTCCTTTCGGAACACGCGCAGGGTTCCGAAATGTGGAACCTTGAGAGAAATGCTGAGCTCATTCTTAGCCAGTGTGTATAGTGTGGCAGCTCAGGAGACCCTCTGTTTTGGCCTCTCACAGCCTGTATAAGGACCATTTCCTGTTGTCCAACACGATGTCCGGCTTTGGCCTTACATGTCTTTGAACTGAGATCCAGGGATGGGCCTTCCTGTGAAGTCTATCTCCACAGGAATGAGAGCTTGGTCCCTTGGTCCTGCAGCTTCCTACTATTTGAAAGCTTCCTTCTTCTCTATCATGTCTGGTTGTCCCTCAGCTCAGACACTCTGCCCGTCAACAGTTCAGGCTCTAAGCAGGAGGGATGTGTTAATTCTCTACCTGCAGATGCTAAGAACCTGTGATTGGATCTGTGCACCTTTGCGAAGTGGCTGGAGGCAGCTGACCCCAGCCAGGAAGCTTTCTCTTCTGTGATAAAACATTGGGCAGTAATAATAGTTCATAGCCTACAGGACTGTGAGGATCATCTGGCTTACCTTGGGGTACTTTCTATGAGACACCCTAATTTTTGCTCATCTGACTGTTTTCTGTCTTTCTTGCTGTTCGATCAGCTCTGTCAGGTGGAATTTGTCTTGTTTAGAGCTTTCTCCCAGGGCCAAGCACATGATAGGGGTACAACTGTTTGTAGGTTCACCCAACCATGTAGAGTCAGTACTGGGATCCTGATTGTTCAACAGAAGAAACTAAGGCACAGAGAGGCAGGGTGGCTTGCTTGAGGGGTTAAACAGATGAATTGATGACTATGGCTGCAATTTCCTCTGATCTCCGAGGCACCCTGGTAGCAAAGAAGTAATCATTCATTCATTCATTCATTCATTCATTCATTCATTCAGAGTGCGTATGGAGCACTTGGCTAGCCTCCATGCTAAGCCTGGGTGCATCCTTAATGTTCAGTGGGCAATGAATAATACAGAAAGATGCTGGTTCGTTGAGGAGAGCTGTGTCACTATGCCGGATCAGAGGAATGCCACTTGTTTGTGGGATGGTGACAATGTTCCAGAGATGAATCTGGGCCCATAGGGTAGAGCTGGTTAGGTCATAAGTCAAGTGCTTAGGGGAACAAGGACAGGAGCAATCTGGGAGGCTCCCTGGAGGATGGAGGTTTCAACAAAGGACGTATCCAAGGCCCTTCAGGTCCCCTATGGTCCTAGGACAGGCTACCCCAAGTGCCCAAGGCCTGGAGGACACTGAGGCTTTCCCTTCTTTTCAGAATCCTTCACACCTGACCACAAGCCCCTGATGGGGGAGGCTCCTGAGCTCCGGGGCTTCTTTCTTGGCTGTGGCTTCAACAGTGCAGGTGAGGGGGCCTGTGAGGGTGAGGCTCCATATCCCTGAGCCCAGGAGGTACCCCTGGTGGTATAGAGATGGGGGGCTGTGGTGCAGAGTGCTACCCTGCTGGAAGTGTGAGAACAGGGTTTATATGGGGCTGCCCTGGAGATAGGGGCTTAAGGTTGGATGTGGGGGGCACAGAAGCAGACTGTAGCCCTGCGTTTCTGTCTCACCAGGCATGATGTTGGGTGGTGGCTGTGGACAGGAGCTGGCCCATTGGATTGTGCATGGGCGCCCAGAGAAGGACATGTACAGCTATGACATCAGGCAAGTGTGGTGGCTGGAGCCAGAAAGCAGGGCAGCTGGGTGGGGACAGCAGGGCAAAGGGGTGAGGGCTGTTTTAGGAAGGGACTTTCCTTGAGATCCAGATGATCTCTTGGAAGTAGAGGCATCAAGGGTGGAAGGGGAGAAGGCAGTGGTTGGTAGGTGTCATGGAGGGGCTCCTGGGTTGGGCAGCCCACAGCCTCTGTGGTGTCCAGAATCTCTTGGTTTAGGTCCTACCTGACCCACTGTCCACATCAATAGGATCTCATCATTCTATGGCACAGATGGGGAGACTGAGGCTAGGGAGAAGGGCCCAGCTAGGATTACTGATAGTGTGTAGGACCAGGAGCTGAGCTGAGTCTGATGGTTCTTCCTTCAGTCCAAGGCCTGACATGAGTCAGACTCAACACTGGGCAGGCTCTGCTCCATGGTGCAGGGCAGTCAGCACGGACAGGCTGGTGTGGGTACAGACTTGGGTCTGTGGGGAAACTCTGGCCACTGAACCATGTGGCTTGGGCCAGATGCTGATGGCAGGAGCCTGCAGACATCCTAGAGCCCCATGGCCTGTGCAAGGGCTTCCAGATGAGAAGCAGGAGACTGCCCGTTCTGTCTGACCCAGGCTCCACGTTCCATTCTTAGGATAGTTGTATTGACTTGTGCAGTATGGTCCATCACGGGGGCCATACAAGGCACTGCGGGGCATCATAGGCACCATGGGCAGCTGGACAAGAGGCTGTTTCTTGGCCTGTTGTGTCTGCAGTTAGTATGTGCTCTTAACCAGTAGTCCCCTGAAGGGACCCAGCTGCCTGATGACAGGGACAGAGTTGAGTGAAGGGAATGCTGGCTCAGCTCAGGATGTCCCACAGCCCTGCCAGCTTGTCTCTTCTTGGCTGGCTGAGAACATTGTACCCATGAGGGAGGTGATGTCTGCCATCACAAAGACAGATGGCTGGCTCTGAAAACCCCAGACTGCCACCCCTACCCTGCTTCTGGCGCTGTGAGGTCTACTTCATATCCCCCTAGAGACTGTATAGCCATGCTTAGGCTTTCCCCCTGTAGATGAATGCTCTAGAAATGATACAACTGCAAGGGACTTTAGGGAAGAGTCTGTTCATGCCCCCCCCCCCCCACTGCAAAACAGAGCAGGGCGGCCTGCTGTGGTCAGAGGCACAGGCCGTCCTCAGTGCTACCATCCCAACAGCAGGGACCAGATCAGCTGGGGTCACCTGTACCTGTGTAGTACACCTGGGGACCCCCTGTATACTACAAGCGTGCGTGCATGTGTGTTTGTGCGTGTGTGTATGTGCGTGTGTGCAAGAGAGAGATAGACAGATACACAGAGACATGGAGAGAGACAGACATAGAGGGAAACAGACATACAGAGAGAGCCAGAGAGGGGCAGTGTGAACCAAAGTCTGTCTCTCTTCGATGCCCATTTTTTCCTTATGGGCCACCTGTTTGTAACTAGGTCAAGGCCATAATATGCTCCTCCACCCTCAGCTATGAGAGACCCTCAGTAAGGGACATGTTTGGGCAGGGCAGCCAGCATTGGATCCCAGGTGTGTCTAGACCCCAGCTGCAAGGGAAGGTCCCAGGGCTTGCTCAGCACCAGGGGCCCCCAGACCACAGCAGGTACTTCTTTTATAGCAGAGCAGATGGGTCCTGTTGTGAGACCACACTCCCAGCTATGTGGCCCTGGGCTAGTCTTTCTTCTCTCAGCCATAATTTCTGCATTTGAAAGATAGGCAGATGGACCACCTACCTCCCCTGCTGTTGTAGACATATTTAATCTAAATCAGGGGTAGTAATTAGCATTACAATACATAGCAAAAGGCCAATCTCAACACCTGGGCATCTTGATCCCACACATGTGGCTGCTTTGCCCTACCTGGCAGAGATCAATCGCCGACTCGTCTCATGACATCCTTAGCAGGGTTGCTTGTGAGAAAGGTGGTTTGTGACTGAGTGAAGAGGCTAGCCATGGCCCAGAGTTGCTGCAGGTTGGATCCTTGACAGGTTGGCCACAAGCGGTGACCCATCCCCTTTATTGGCTGCAGGCGTTTTCATCACTCGCTCACGGACCACACCCGCTGGATCCGAGAGCGCAGCCATGAGTCCTATGCCAAGAACTATTCAGTTGTCTTCCCACATGATGAGCCACTGGCAGGCCGAAACATGAGGAGAGACCCCCTGCATGAGGTATATCAGGCATGGACGAGCTGAGGAGCCTGGAGGGCCTTGGGGTGTTGGGGTAACAGACACTTGTGGGATACTCTATGTAGAGCTATGTTCCCTGAGTTCTGTGTGGGTGCTGTGCCAGGGTTTGGGTGGAGGAGTCTAGCTTCCAGAAGGGCTTTAGGCCAAGTGGAGAGGCAGATGTCCTGAAAGCAGACTCGGGGTGGGGGAGATAGCTCAGTTGGTACATTGCTTGCACGTAAACATGAAGAGCCCGCATATAAAATTGGGCCTTGTGCCTCAATGATCCCAGCACTCGGGAGGCAGAGACAGGAGGATCCTAGCCTAGTCAGTGAGCTTCAGGTTCAATGAGAAACCCCGTGCACACCACACACACACACACACACACACACACACACACACACACACACACACACACACACAAATTCAGAATTTGACATGGGCGTCTGCAGCAGTGGAGGAGATGGGGTCTGGGTGGTAGAGGGCAAGGTAAATAATACAGGCATGTGTCAGAGAGTAGCCAGGCTGGGCATGTGGAGAGACAGACTTCTCATCACAGTCTTCTTGGGATACCATCTCTGTTTTCTGGAAGACTCAAGATCAAGTTGTCCCTAACATGGCTCCTGACTAAGGCCCTATTGTCTGAGGACAACCACTGTCTTGCTATGTCCTATTAGAGCACAGCATATCCCAGCAGGTCCTCCTCTTTGAAGGGGACCAGCCCTCTGGGATTGGGACCCACTCTATGACCTTATTTAACCCTAATGCTCTCTCTGTAGGCTCAGTCTCCAGACTATGACACAGTGGTTTGGGCTGCTGGGGGGCACAGTTCAGCTCATGGCAGGTCATTCTCTAGATTATGGATTCTTGTGAGACAAGGGCACTATGGGAGGTCTGGAGAGGAGCAGTGACCTGCTGGGGACCTTGCTTCCTTTCACACTCTTGGGTATGAGTAGTGGGTGTCCTGGCTCTGCATCCCCAGGCAGCCTGGCCTTGTGTGATGGGCCCTCTCTGTCTCCGTCCAGGAGCTGCTTAGACAAGGCTGTGTGTTTCAAGAGCGACAGGGCTGGGAACGGCCAGGATGGTTCAACCCGCAGGAAACAGCTCAGGTGAGCAAAGACACCTGGCCAGCAGTTTATGTAGCTGCAAGGCCCTGGGCTTCTCATACTCTTCTTCATCTGAGCATCCTCCCAGTCACCCAAGTCCGGTTGATCCAGTGTGCCTCAGACTGTGGTAACAGGTCAGTTGTCTGCACCCAGGAGGCTGAGAGAGTCATCAGCACCTCCACAGTGAAGCTCCTTTAAAGGCTTGCCTGCTTGCAGTGGCTGGGCTTTCCGTGCCCACGTGGGCAAGCACTGGATGCCAGCACCGACCCACAGTGTGGACAGACTGGAGGATCCCTCTGGTTCTAGGAGGAATGCAGGCCCTTTTCACACATTGTTCAAGAATGTATATCTGGCAACACCAACTGTTAGTTGCTTTTAGTGGGAGGAAGTGTGCTTCAGGGTGTCAGTTTATCCACTGAACCATCCCACATACTGGCCTCTGGGTTGTTGTAGGGGCCTCCCCAGAGCTAGGAACAGCCCCTGGGAGCAGGCCATAGAGGCTTGGAGGCCCACAGCTAGGTGTGTGCAAGTTAACCACTTCCTGCTAATGCAGTGTCCCATTCCTCATCCATCTCCTCAGTTACCCAGGGCCATGACTCACTGCGGGGCATACTTAGGGCCTCAGGGACAGGGTCTTTTCTTTCATTGGTCCTGGAGGCAGAGTAGGTGGGATGGGTTCAGAGCCTCTATCCTGGAAGTCTTAGGCAAGGAGAGGTACTCAGTGGGATGGCAAGCCCCTTAGCCCTCCAATGAGAAGACTTTATACCCTTCCCAGGAGCCAGTCTGGAAAATCTTATAGAGCTAAAGCAGATGAGATATTCCTCCTAGGCCCTCAGAGACCAGGGGAAGCATGTCTGGCTGGGGAAGGAGAAGTCCTGGGAAGGGCTTCAAGATGTGATGGCTGGCAGGGGCACTGGGCATAACAGGTTGACTGAGGTAGATCCTCCCACTCCTGGAGTTCAGCTCTTATCCCCGAGAGGTGAGTGAAGCCTGTGGCTAGAGTTTCAGCTGTGGGAGACGAGATCCATGGCTCCTTTATTCACCCTTGCTGTGGGGAGGAGGCCACTCAGAGCCTGAGGTCACAGAGGCGGGATACACGGAGGGCATGTGGACCGATGTGACAGAACTCAAGAGAGGGTGGGACAGTGGAGAGGAGCCTTCCTAGAATCTCCTAGGAACAGCCACAGACACCAGTCAGACCTGCCAGCTTCATGCCTTGTCTCCTTAGCTTGGTCTGTACCTTGGGGTGTGTTTAACCACCAGGGATTCAGATTTAGATTCTGCAGAATGGGAGTTGTGGGTACGTTCAGTGGGGATTGGGTGTCATGAGTTTTCATCACACCATTTCTGTGGTGGTTCCTGACGTCAGGTGGAAGCCCTTACAGTTGCCCAAGTTCCTCCCCAGCTCACGTGGGATCTAGGCTTTTCTCCATCCTCCAGTCAGAACCAGTAAGGCAGGGATTAAGCTGTTATCTGAACAGGCATCCTTGTGTTCCCTGAGCCATGCAAATCCACTAACTGTCCCCCAGAGAAGCTTTATGGAGGACAGGCCTGTGTCATGTTCATCCTGGTATCTGCAGAGCCTAGTGAGCATCTGCTGAGCAGTGGGCCCAAGCCTGCTTGTGGAGGGAGGAGAGAGAAGGGAGGGAGTGTGTGAGGTACAGTTCTTACTGCTGTGCCCAGGTGGCCACCGGAAACAGCTTAAGGAAGGGGCCTCTATATCAGCAGGCCAGAGCGTCATTGTAGGGAAGGCGAGGTGGTAGGAACTGAGGCAGCTGTTCACAGTGTGTCTTCAGACAGGAAGTGGGGAGCAGAAAGGAAGTGGGACTGGGCTATAAAATCTCAGCCTCCCGTCTTCTCTCTGAAACATCCCACAATTCCCAAACAGCATCACCAGACGAGGACCGAGAGCTCAAATGTGAGCCTATGGTGGGGGCATTTTACCTCCAAGCTACAACAGGGAGGAAAGAGGAAGGCAGAGTAAAAGATGGCCTCATTTTCTGTAACAGGTCCTTGACTACGATTACTACGGGGCCTACGGAAACCAGGCACACAAGGACTACGCCTACAGCAGGCTGCTTGGCAATGAGTATACCTTCGACTTCCCATCCCACCACCATGTGGTAAGCAGCCTGAACTGGCTGGAGCCCACAGCTGCCTTCTGTTCCCCCTGTAGAGGCCTCTGCTGAGCTGCCTGTGGGGTCCTGGGCTTCTGCTTGCTGCAAATTCACACCGTTTCTGGCTAACACAATCTGTGGGGACCATGTAATGTTTTTCTTTCCCTCTCTGTCAGGTCTGAGGGTCCTTCAGTATTGCTTCTCAAAGGCAGCAAAAGGCAGGATTGAGGCCGCTGGCTTGGGTGGCTGTCTCAGTTACGGTTTCTATTGCTGTGATAAAACACAGTGACCCAAAGCAACCTGAGGAAGGAGGGGGTTATTCCAGCTTTCAGCCTGTAGTCCATCACGAAGGGCAGTAACTCGAGGCAGGAACCTGGAGGCAGGAACTATTGCAGAGGCCATGGAGGGACAGAACTTACCGGTTCATTCTTCACATCTTACTTAGTCTGCTTTCTTATACGATTTAAGATCACCTACCATAGGTGGCACAGCGCTCTCTGAGCTAGGCTGTCCGACATCCATTGTTAATCAACACAATGTCCTACAAACTTGTTTATAGGCGATCTGAATGGAGATATTTTATCAACCAAGGTTTCTCTTCCCAGATAACTCTAGCTTGTATCAAGTGGGCAAAAATAAAATAAAATACAACCACCACCACCACCACCAGCAGCAGCAGCAGCAGCAGCAGCAAGAACAAAAAAACCCAACTCAACCAAACAAACAAAAAAATCAAGGTCAGTGGCTTTGGGCCAGGACTCCCTTTAGTTCCCTGGCCCCGAGGCTGCGAAGACCCATGAGGGATGCGACTCCCTCTCCTTGGGGCCTGCAGAAGCTTCCAACTCCACTTGTAGTGGAGTGGGTCTAGAACAAGGTGAGCTTGCTGGCCCTGTGCCAAGGCCACTGGAAGGACAAAGCAGAAGAAACCAGGGCTGGGATGACTGCACCATTGGACTCTGTTCACTGACTCAAAAAGTGGGCAGGTGAGGCTGGCCAGGCGGTTCGTGCTCCTTCTCTGTAGTCCTTGGTTCTCCACCTATGGTTACTGCGGTGCTGAGTCCTAGGGGCCGGGCGTTCCTGCAGCAGTCTGTATCCCACAGGCAGCTCACACAGAAGGAGCAATGGCGATGCCTCACCAGCTCCTTTGAGAACTACAGTTGTCTCTGGACATCACCAGAGTAGGGCTTCACAGGCAGGGACTGCCATCACTCAGGCCCCTCACGGTCAATGTCACTGGTATCTGTGTCTCCAATGCTGAAGGCAAGGGCCCATTTTTCCCACTGCTCTCCCCTAAGCTTGTGTGAGAAGCGAAGAGTTATTAAGACAGGTCAGAGCTCTCTGAGGTGGTTGCAGAAGTCAGGAGCTCCATAAAGCAAAGAAGTTGCAGGGCCAGCTTGGTGCACAGTCCCCACAACCCCCTCAGGGGAGTGTATGGCTGTGTCTCGCACCTCGGCACCTGCAGCTTCTACAGCCTGTGGGACTCCTGGCCCTGCAGGGTGTGGAAGCTTGGGGGAGATGCCAATTTGGCTTAGCAGCTCCATCCAGCCTCCGCAACTGCACCAGAGACAGTCCCTGTGCATGAAACATACACTTGTTCTCCACATTGGCAGCTTCCCCAGCCAGGCAGACAGCGAGTGTCAGCCGGGGGAGCTGTTTGGGTTTGGGTCAGCATCTTTAACAGTGCCAGGAAAGGCACCTCAAAGCCCTGTGGACAGGGAGCGATCCTTACTGATGTCTAGAGAGAGGCAGAGGAGCTGAGGCCTCAGTAGGCAGCATGCCGTGCCAAGGTCTGGTGTTTGCCCAGAAGCCTACTGCAAGATCTAAAAGGCTGGCTTCTCTGCCTGGCTCAGCCATGGGTGTAGCACTGGAGACCTCCACTGTCACCTTTGTGATGAGGGGCTCTTTGTGGCCATGCTAGGAACATTTCTGAGGTTTTTCACTCTACTGCTCTGAACTCCAGAGCCCTGTGGATACCAAGCGTTGGTAGAAGCCCTCTCTCTGGTTGATGAGTTGAGGAGGTCCAGGCTGACAGCCCATGGCAGTGGCTCCCACCACCATCATCTGTACCCCCAGGAATGAAAGTGAGGTTTGGCACAGCTGAGCAATGGCTAGGGGGTGGCAGAGAGAGGTGTGTACTCTTTTTCACTGTTAACAGCTTTATTGAGACGTAATTTTCACGGCACCCAGTTCATCGACTGAAAACTTTCCATTCACTGCCCCAGCAAGCTCTTGGGGCAGCTTTATCTCTCCACAAGGAAGCCCCATAGTCGCCAGGAGTCACCCCCATTCCCCACTCTATCCCCGACACAGGATCAGTGAAGGACCCTGTCTCAAGAGAAAAAGATGGAAACTGATAGCTTAAGACCCCCAGTGTCTTCTGGCCCTGCAGCTGCACACTGGCACAGCCCGGCACATGCACCATACACACATACAAAGCCTAAAATAAATACATATCCTGGATGTAAGCCCCTTGTTTGACTGATGCATAGTTCATATGTTTCTCTCATTTCCTTTTTGCTGTCATTATGGAATCGTTTGCAACACAAACTAATTCTTTTGTATAAGTGTATAAAGTTTTTTTGTTTGTTTTTTGAGACAGGGTTTCTCTGTGTAGCCCTGGCTGTCCTGGAACTCACTCTGTAGACCAGGCTGGCCTCGAACTCAGAAATCCACCTGCCTCTGCCTCCCAAGTGCTGGGATTAAAGGCGTGCGCCACCACTGCCTGGCTATAAATGTATAAAGTTTTGATGATGTCCATTTCATCTTGTGTTGCGTATGCCATCAGCATCGTGCCTAAGAGTTGGCTGGGGCCACACACACACTTCTGGATTTTCTTCTAAGGCTTTGTTATTTTTGTCTGAGTCTTGTGCATGGCACAATGAAGTGTTCAAGTGTCATTGTTTTGCTTGTGGGTGTCCATTTGCTGAGAGTACTTGGTATCTCCGGGGAATTCTCCTGGGGTTCTTGTTGAAAAACCAAATTCCGTCAACACCATCAGGGTGATTTCCAGACTGGGTTCTTCCCCATTAAGCCACACCTCCATTCCTAGCTCAGCCCAACACTATTTTGTCTAGTGTAGTTTTTTCTTCCCCCAGCAAATGTTGGATATTTTGTCTACTATAGTCCCCCTCACCTGCCCCAGCAAATGCTGGAATCAGGGAGTGTGACCACATCAAGTTGGTTCTTCTTTTTTTTTTTTTTTTTTAAGGTTGTTTAGCATAGTATGGCCCCTTGAAATTCCGTTTGGATTTTAGCATGAGCAAACCTTCTGAAAAGGTTTCAGAGCTGAAGCTGTGGTAGCAACTGAGTCAGATCTATAGATTAACACGCGTGTGTGGTCACCTTGTCACACACTTATGGTGTCTCTCCATTGGCTTTGGTCATTATATATTTTTTTCAAAAACACTCTTCTTAGGGCCTGAGGAGATGGTTCAGTCAGCAATGGGCTTGGTATAAGCATGAGAAACTGAGTTCAGATCCCTAGACTGGACATAAAATGCCAGGAACTGGAGAGGCAGAGACAGGAGGATACTGACCAAGCCAGTCTAGCCAATCAGCAAGCTTCAGGGTCAGTGAGAGACCATGTATCAAAAAGTAACACGGAGAGCAATTGAGGAAAGCATCAGATATCATCAATCCATGGTCTCCACACATGCATGCACATGTACACACACACACACACACACACACACACACACACACACACACACACACACACACATTTTTAACTTTTTATAGTAAGAACTTTGTATTTCTGTTGTCAAGCTTACTTTAGTTATTTTTATTGCTTTGGGGGCTATGAAGGAAGAATTGTTTTCTTGGCTTCTCTTTAGACGGCCCCATGTTAACGCACAGACCTGTGGTAGGTTTTCTATATTGGCCGTCTTTCCTTTCGCTTGTTGTGTATTTACCTTACTTTCTTTCTAGTTTCTTGAAGAGGAAGGCTGCTAGCTTGGACTTCTGGTCCTCCTGCCTCTACCTCCCTAGCTCTGTGCCACTACACCTGGTTTTTAGGGCAATTCTTTTGCGAGACAGAGCCTATTCATGACTTGTGCCCCGTGTCCTCTGTGTGCTTTCTGTTCTGAGAATGATGCACCGTGGTGACCCCTGAGCTGGGATGACAGAAAGGCTGGGAGAGTGGTGGTGGGAGGCCCTGGGCAGGTGTGCCAGAAAAGGTCCAGCCCCGTGTCCCCAGGGGCAGTATCCCGCAAAGCCTCTCCTCTCTTGGGACTTTCAGATCCAGAAGGAATGTCTGGCCTGCAGAGGGGCTGCTGCCGTGTTCAACATGTCTTACTTTGGGAAGTTCTTCCTGCTGGGGGTGGACGCCAGGAAGGCCGCAGACTGGCTCTTCTCAGCAGATGTCAACAGACCCCCAGGTACTGGGCCCAGGGTGGGATGGATCTTCTACTTCAGTGTCAGATGGAACTCCGTGGGCACAGGGATGAGGGCAGGCAGGCAGCCTGCTGTTCTTCCCCAGGCTGCTGTCTGGCCTTCTATGCCCTGTCACTGACTCCAACTCCAGGGTCTTCCCCGGCTTCCATCCTTTCTTCTTTTCCCTTTCTGAACCTCTTCCTTTTTCGCTTGGCGGGCGGTACTTCCTGGCACCTGAGCCCAGACACTCTCCCCCATCCCCCACTATCGTGGTGCTTTCCCTGCATGGTTGCCAGAATTAAAAATCCATAATGCTTAGTTAAAATGTAATCTTGCGTAAATAATGAACAATTTTTGTTGTGGTGTATCCTATGAAATATTTGGGATAATCGACTTTTTTGTCACCTGCCCACACCGCTGTCTTTCTCATCCACCCACCCGACCTCATCCTCATCCCTTGTCCATAACTCTTGTCACAAGTCCCACAAGTTGGGCGTTTCCAAACAAGAGACAGATCAACCCCTGGTCCTGCAGGCCAGAGGTCAGAACCAGGGCGCTGGCTGAGTGTCCTGGCTCCAAGATTACGAGTAGGGTCCCGCCTGTCTCCTCCAGCTTGGTGGAGGCTGGGAGCATTGGCTTTGCTTGGGTTATGACTATTTCATCCATCCTTGCCTCTGATGCCACGGGCTGCACCCTCTGTCCTTTCTTCTTGTGCACACTCGTGAGTGTGTGTGTGTATGTGTGTGTGTGTGTGTGTGTGTGTGTGTGCGTGCGTGTGCATATGGAGGTCAGAGGACAGTCTCATGTCCCCCTCAGGAACCATCCATCTTGGTTTTTTCAGATAGGGGTTCTCACTGACTGGGAGCTCATCAAGTAGGCTCGGCTGATCATCAGTGAGCCCCAGAGACCCCACTCTCGCTGCCTCCCCAGCACTGGAATCCCAAGTGTGCCTCACCACGCTTGGCTCCTGTGGTTTGAACATACGGCATCATCTCCCCAGGCCTTAACCTTCCTCTTTTGGTAAACAGTCCTACTAGAAGGGAGCCCATCTGAATAACCTTGCCTCGAACAGGGTTATAAAGACCCTACCTCCAAATAAGGTCTCACCCACAAGTCTTTGGGGGTCAAACCTCTGACATGTCTATGTGTGGGGCCACCCTATGACACCCTGTGTGCAGCCGGTCACAGCCCGGCAGCCATCAGCTCTACCCGCCTGCTCACCTCCGTCTACCACTAGCTGTCTTCCATCCCTATCTACCAGACTTTTCTCTACCTACCTACCATGTGACCCTTCTAACCCACCCCACTCACCTCACCCATTCGTCTACCTGCCCATGGTTCTCCACATGACCATTTACCCCATAGATATTGATTCTGCCACATCAGGCACACTGCTGTAGGTTATAGGATGGAGATGAGGGAGGAGCCAGGCAAGCATTTTCAAAGAAATCCCTCCCCAGATGACAACCATGGATGACCTCATCAATAATCTGGTTGGTTGTAATCAAGTCATGGGGTAGGAGGCCTTATGAGGGAGACCTCACATCGTGGGGTCCTCCAGGCTTTGAGGAGGAGCGAGCTTTGGTGGAGCTCACATCTATGTCCTCATTGCTAGGCTCAACGGTGTACACATGTATGCTGAACCAACGGGGAGGTACCGAGAGTGACCTGACCGTTAGCCGCCTGGCCCCTGGTGCCCAGGCCAGTCCCCTGGCCCCTGCCTTTGAAGGTAAGGTTGTTGTGAGAAGCAGCACTGGCACAGATATGACCTTCTCGGAGGACTGGCAGGTCACTGGTGTCCAGAAGGACAGGGGGGTTATCAGGATGACTATGTAATTACCTGTCATGTCCACTCGTGGTCAGGACCTGGAGATTAGTGGTCTCATTTCAGACTAAATGCAGGCTATGTTCGGGTAGCCGTGCTGTCCCTCCAAGCGCTCTGTAATTATGCCTTTGAACCTTCTGGTGTTGTGGCATGTTGGAGCAGCCTTGGCGTGGGTGCACTCAGCCCGGCTGCCCAGGCTAGCACCAGCCCAGGGCAGGCTACATCTCCCACTCAGAGCTCAGTCTCTTCCCACCCTGCCATCTGGGCTAGTCCCCGTCTGTGAGCCACTGCCCGTCTCAGGCCTAGCAGGTCCCCTGATGCTTGGCTCGGTGCTCACTCTGTGTCCTTCCGCTCCTCCTTGCACACCTGTAACGACAGGCAGCTCAGCACTTTAATCCTGCTTACACAATTTTAGCTGTTACATCTACACAAGACTGCCTCCTGTCATCCCAACCCTGGATCCTACCTGTCAGGTCCCACAGGGGCAGCTCTGCCTCCTGTCCAATGGCCTATGTCCACCAGGAGAAGAGAGGGAACAGAGTAGGCATGTCTTTTTCCAAGAAAGGCATTGGTACTTCTAAAAGGGCGGTTTACAAGGAGGAGGTACCAGCTGAGTGGCTCTCTGAGCTGCCATCCAAGAGGCTGACAGTGGGCAGTGCTGACCCATCTGGAGACCTAGCCACTTCCTAGCTCTCCCCGCTGTTTGCGTCTTAGTGGAACTTAGTGAAGACCCCCTCCCCAGGGTGAGTCTGGTCATGAGCGGAGGGGGAGAGGAGGATGCTCACAAGGAGTCAGTATCCTTATCCCTGTGTGTGATATGGCTGGACGTCTGATTTAACTGGGGGTTAAACCTAGGACCAAGCACATCTCAGCAAGTGCTTTATCACAGAGCTACATCCTCCCCACCCTCTTTTGTAATTTTAAAAATTTGAGACCTTAGCTCTCTCAGCCTCAGTTTCCCTACTTGTGAGAGAGGGACTGGCAAACCTACCTACTCCAGCTGCTACAGGACTGAGTAAGAGCTAAGACGAGCCAGGAGATTGTATGCAGCTCCCCAAGCCTCAGTTTCCTTATCTTGGCAATAGGGTCCTTGCTGGAATCTGTCAAGACAATGCTTGGTGATATACTACCTGGCACCTCCCACCCAGTGCACAGTTCCTGGGCTGAGTGCTTGGGAGAGGCCTACACCCAGGGGCCATGACCAGATGATCCAACGAGCCACATGCCCTGGAGGCTGTGGATCCCAGGGACACCCCAAAATAGTAGAGAAACAGCTCTTGCACTGACACAGGTCCTGTAATGACTATGCACCTCATTAAGTATGTGTATAATTAATATGCATGTTAATTATGCATGTGACTCAGAGCTCCAGTAAGTCAAGAGAATGTGACAATTTACATGTGAGCAAGGCTGTGTACCAAGCAGCTGTCAATCTTGGAAGCAATTTTAAATTATCTTTATTCATCTTTCTTAATATTATAAAAGGTGTACTTGCTTGTCAGAAACACACCGACATAATGAAAATGGCATATAAGAGCTGCCACCCACAAAGCTCACCTCACACCTGGAAATGGTAGAGAGGAGCCTGGGGTGAGATTCTGCCCCTTGGCTCATGTGGATCTGCCTTTTGCCATGTCCGGGGCCCTGCGTTGTCTCTGTAGAGCAACTGAGTGGGTACGGTTGCCCAGGACAGGCAGGCATGTCACTCTCAAGTCAATTGGTAGGGAACTCAGGCTGGTAACAGAGTGTGGGCTGAGGTATAGGAGGGACGGAGGGAGGGAGGGAGGGAGGGAGAGAGAGAGAGAGAGAGAGAGAGAGAGAGAGAGAGAGAGAGAGAGAGAGGAGGGGGGTCATGGTAGGATATCCTTTGGTCTGGGGTTGAGGACACTGTTCAGAATTCAAGCATCCTCTGACAACTCCAGCCAGGGACCAGGGAGCCTTCTATTTGTGGTCTCTCTCCCCCCTCCTCCTTCTCCTTTCCCTCCCTCCCTGTCTCTCTCTCTCTCCTCTCCCCCCAGGGTCTCTTTCTAATGAGGAGGAAGGGAGTGAGGCTTTGGTGGGCTCTGACTGGTGTTCTGGTAGCATTTTGCCCCTGAAGGCTCCCTGTGCTGGGCCAGGCCTGTTATACAAGGGAGAAAGGAGAAACTCAGGAAGATAGACAGGTATTCAGTGGGACAGGCTGGCCAGAGCCTGGGTGCCTCCCAAGACTGCTTCCTTCCGTGGATGTGTGTTCCTGTGAGGTGTCTCCAAAATAAAGGTGCCAGACTTGAGAAAGCAGGCCTCTGCCCACCCCTGGCTCAGAGGAGACTTTTCAGGGTACATCACTGGTGAGAGGAGATTGGATGAGGGGCAGGTACAGTGCTTGGGTTTGGTTGTCATAGACTCAGACTACTACCAAGCTCTGCAGGGTGGGGAGTGGGAGGGGCTCCAGGAGGAGATGACACTACCTGCCCTTGGAAGTCGAGGATCAGCAAATAAAGGAGAGGACTGGGCAGGACCAAAGCACTGCTCAGTAGAGCCAGGTCCCACAGGGAGGGGCTGCAAGGCTGGTGGCGAGGACTCCAAGGACTCTGAGAAAGCTTGGGTGGTCCTAAGGGTCATGAGGTGTGAGTGTGGGCTGACTAGACCAGTGATAACGTGCCGGGGGCTGGGGCCACTTGGGGTGCACATGGGATGTGGGGGTGAGGGAGGCACAAGTGATGCCGAGGGGCTCTTCCGTGAAAGGGGCTTCCCGGAGGCTGAGGCCTTTGGGATGGATCAGAGATAACAGGCAAGGCGTCCTAGCACACAATGGCAGGGACAGGGGCAGTCAAGGCTAGTCTGCAGGAAGGAAGAGTGCGCTAGACTCCATAGCTCCCTGGATACATTTTCTGCTCCTTTTCTAAACTAAACCCCGAGGAAAGGAAGGAAGAGACTCACTAGCTTGAAGCTTTCAGGCAGGGTGGCTCCCTTATCCTGGCCTCAGAACCTCCATCAGGTAGAGACCAAGGCTCTTGGCTTCTGCTGTCAGCTGTCCCTTCCCTAGACAGGAAGCTCAGGTGCCAGTACTCACAGGCGGGGACACAGCCAGACTACGGATGTTCTCAGGATCTTCCAGGCTGCCACTTATCTAGTTCCGTTATGTGTGTGATTGGGGCAGGGGCTAAGCCTACCAGTGTGAGTCCCAGCCTCCCCTTTTCCTCCAAGGAAATTAGCACCCAACTGGGAGAACAAACAGGAAGGGACTCTTAAAGGGGATGGGGAGCAGGGTGGGTAAAGTATTGCCACCCTGCCTCGCAGACACCACTTCCTGTGCCTGCTGTGGCTTTCCCTCCTCCCAGCAGCCCTATAAGGGGATTCCAGTTACATCCCCTCCCCCACCCCTAAGCAAGTGACCAGGGCCAAGAGGCTCAGAAACTGTCAGAGCCTGCACTCTGACACAGAAGAACCTTGTAAGGAGTCAGTGAAGAAGGAAGCCAGAAAAATGGGGGGCACATAGAAGCCTCCCCTGTGCCAGGTTCCACCCACCCAAGTCCAGGGTGTGGTAAACACAATGAAAGGTTCAGGGATACCTGACTGCCACAGGCCCTAGAGCCCTTGCCAATGACAGATAGTTTTGTGAACCCTGAATCCCAGATGGGACCGGGAGGTTGGTGAACTTGTATAACTGTATCTAAGGCCGCAGAGTTGTCCAAGGTCATTAAGGTCTGAGGCAGTGGTTTCCCAGAGTGCCTGGTGGAGGTGAGCTGGTGTCCAAGGGCAGAGTCCCAGGGCCAGTGTGGCTCTGTAGATGCCCCATGGCCTTAGGGACAGTGGGTTTTGTGTGTTCCCAGCACATTTCCTCTCTGACCTTTCAGCTCCTTTTCTGAAGCCTGGGTTGCTCTGTGAACACGCTGGGTGATGGAGGTTACATTAGCCATCTCTCTCATTGCTGTGACTAAAGCATCTAAAAGGAGAGTGGGTTCATCAGCTCGCAGTCCGAGAGCACAGCGGGGAAAATGTGGTGGCAGGACCTTGAGAAGACTGGCCCACGTGGCATCCTCACTCAGAAAGCAGAGAGATGAATGCTAGACACAGCTCCCTTTCTCTGTTTAACTTGGTCTAGTATCCCAGTCCATGCTGTTACCCACAGGCTGGGTGGGTCTTCTTACTGTCATTAATTGAGACTAGAAACCCCCTCAGACATGCTCAGAGGCTTGTCTCCTAGGTGATTTTAGGCCTTCGAAAATGATTAGCCATCCCGTGGGGAGTGTTGCTTCTAACTCGCTAAGCCCAGTGAGCTTCAGAATGGCAGAGGCAGGGAGCTAAGAGTATGTTATGGGAACTAGTAAGGACATGAGACTCGAGAAGGAAAAGTATCTTCTGAGTCCACTTTGCCTTAGTGGTTGAAGCAGGATAGATGCCCCCTCTCAGACCTGAAGGCACCAGAGTTTTAATCCTTTTTCTAAGAAGCCCTTGATAGTGTCCATTGCCAGAAGCAAGTTATACACTTTCCGCAGTAAGAGTCTGGGGTCCGTCACTGTGTTTCCTGTCCCAAGGTCCTGTTCTAAACCTGTTGCTTCTCCTCCAGGGGATGGCTACTACCTGGCCGTGGGTGGGGCTGTGGCCCAACACAACTGGTCCCACATAAACACAGTGCTGCAGGACCAGGAGTTCCAGTGCCAGCTTATGGATAGTTCCGAAGATCTGGGCATGCTCAGTATCCAGGGCCCAGCCAGGTGAGAGAAGATCGGGACCTGATACCTGGGTTATCTGGATCCACCCAGGCCCCAGTCCCTCCAGCCCAGCTTATGGGTACAACCACTCATCTGAACATTGGGTGCTCTGACAACTTGGGACTGAGCAATTTTCAAAGTATCAGGTTTAGGCTAGCCTTGCACCAGAACCAGCTTGACTTTATAGCCTTGTGTTCTGTGAAGACTCCTTGGAGTCTCTGGCTGCTATGAATCTTCATCCCCACAGGTGGGCAGAGCCAGGCCAGGGATGGATCCCTTCCCATTTGTAAATAGAGAGCTGAGGAGAGGCCGCCTATTCCTCTCTGTATGCCAGACAAGGCCATCCATCATTCAAGTACCCTGTAATTCTTAACTGAGCCTTGTTCTGGATGCAGGAGGAATCCGGTAAGGACCCTTGGATGCTACTGAGGGTCCTAGGCACAAGGATATGTGGCAGGTATGCACCTTGGAAAGACACTCTGATAGAGCCTGGGGGAAGGAGCAGGATGAGGAAACGGGAAGGGAAAATGGATGCACATGAACGGTCACTGACTAAGTGCGGCCAGCTGTGGAGCTGCTGGGAGACCTGTGGAGCAGAGGGGTGGGAGGAGGAGTGGGGGAGGTGCTCTGTTGCTGTGATGGATAGAATATCTGTAAAACAGTGACCTAAGGGATGAAGAGCTTGTTTTTAGTCAGAGGATCAAGGTTTGGGGTAGGGTGGGGAGACTGACAGAAAGAGACAGAGACAGAGAGACAGAGACAGAGGAAGACAAATTCAGAGGGGGAGAGAGAGGAGGACAGAGGAGGGAGAGAGGAAAGAGAGAGAGGGAAGGGGAGAGAAAGAGAGAGAGAGAGAGAGCAAAAAGAGAAAGAAGAGGGTGAGAGAGGGAGATCATGTGACAAGAGCCTATTTGTTTTCCTTTTGTATTCTGTCTGGCGCCCATGCTGCCCACATTCAGAGCTCCAGGGTTAGCACTTGGACGTTCTCCCTCCGAATCTCCTAGTTTTACCCCAGGCCAAGCAGGGTGACAAGGCTAACCATCCCAGGTGGTTGTGAATGCTTTTTCCGTATTGATGGAACAGAGGTAGAGACATTTGCCAGGGCCGTACAGTTTCTGGGAAGTGAGGCGGAAGGATATGGGAAACCTATTGACCTATCAGGTGTTCTCCTATCCCTATCAACACACCAGTCACCAAGTCACAGCCGTCATGAGAAGCTGCACCTGGACCAGATGCTGTTCCTTGCTAACCAGCAGGGCCTGCCACGTGCTGGGCCCAGAGATGCATCCTTGCTTGGTGGAGCCCCTGCACTGGAAGTAGAATGTTAAGGGAGACACAGGAAAGAAGGGGGCCACTTCTTGGGGGTAGGGACCCCAGGGGATCAGTATGACAAACTTGGTTGTTTGGTGATACCTCTTCCTCCCTGGGGGTCCTGCGGGGACTCTGACTAGTGTGCTTAGACCCTGCTGTGGTGTCTATTGTCTGGCACCTTGGGGTTGACCAAACCAGTCACTTGCTGAGTCCAGATCCTATCCACTTCTCTGAGAGCAGGAGGGGCACCAGGTCAAACAAAGCCTTTGCTGAGTGTCTTTCAGAGAGGCCAGGAAGGGGGGAACAGGTGCTGAGGACATGGAAACCATTTATTCCGGCATTTGGAGGGTTTGGTTAGCATCTGGCTGCAGGGACCAGCGGTGCTGGCATGGCTTCCAGTACTCTCTCCTGGGGGGGGGGGGGGGGCATATACCAACTTGAAGGACTACAGTTCCACCTGCTGCACTAGAGGCCCTGCCTGGCCTGCAGGAGACTCCAGCTTCATTGCATGGTGACCTTGGATAGGAACAGGCTATTTTTAGAGTGAGGGAGGCCAGTAGGTGGGGGGGAGAGGGAAGGAGTGAGGATACCAGACAGTCTGATCAAGATGCAGCCCCAGGGGACAACTGGGTGGCAGCCTTCAGTCTGGCAGCTCCCCAACCTCCCAACCTCTTTCTCACCTCTTCCAGAAGGCTCTCCTGTTTCCCATATGGGTAGTAATGTCACTAGCACAAACAGGCCTAGTTACTAAGCTCTGTGGGGAGCACTTAGCACAGCACCTGGGTCATGGGAGGTACCTTACGAACTGCTACTCAGAAGAACTTTCTGGAAATGGGCTATCCCTGAGCCAGCCAGTATAGCAGTTGCTGAGCCTTTACCTGGCTCTTGACCCCGTTGTCAGCAGCATTTCTCAATTTGATGAGTTTCAGTCAGTTCAAACAGCCTGTACCTTGCTGGGGACAAACAGAGCTATGTGGGATGGTCACAGGTGTCAGCATGGACCTCAGGTGCTAGACACATGTTTTTGTGATTCTATGAGGGGTGTCTAAATTTAGCAGTCAGGGCCAAGGCCCAGGAGGTGCTGGGACTTGCCCCTAGTATTCCAGGTGGCCTCTTTCCCCAGGCCACCTGTTCTTCTCCAGTGAAGGACTGTAGCCTTGGCAGACCTGGGTGGCTGTCCTCTGGGGCTGAGACACCAGCCTGAGTCACAGTCCTTCAAGCCCCACTTAGAGGCTGTATGTAGCATCTATGCCCCATGGAGAAGACAACACAGCCCTGTATTCTGCTAGACTACCTCGCTGCTGTGTGGCTGCCCTGGGGCTGTGGGAGCCTGGGTTCTAGGAGGTCTGGAGGCAGCAGAGCAGAGCTGAACCTCTAGGGCTAACACCACGTGGGGCTGGGGTTACATAAGGATCTTGGCAGAAGGCAGCAGCTGAGCACCTCAGGCGGGCGTGGGTGGTAGCTCCCAGCTCTGTGGGGTGGGGATTTGGGCTGGCTGCACTTCTGAGCACTTGCTGCAGCCCTCTGGGACCCCTGATGGGTAGATGTGGGAGTGTTTCCAGTCCTGGGATACTTGCTCTTCTGCCTGTGTTGAGCCCAGATGCTTGCAATTGGCACCACTCACCAGATAATTGTGTACCAAGCAGTAGGCAGTGTAGGGTCCTGTTGGCATGGAACCCCTGGCTTAGAGGGCTGGGCGCAGCAAAGGGAGAGGGAAAAAAATGGCAAGACACCTCTGTAGTCACACAGGGACCCCTGGGGAGGGACTCTAGGGGCACTGCCTAGAGGAGACGACTGCTGATGAGTCAAGGGTAACACAGGGTCACATATGACAGGGAACAGGGAGGGAGTATGGAGGGACAAGGGAGAGGTGACTGGGAAGAGGCACGTGGGCTTTGTGGTGGGTGACCTTGGGGCATGGGCCTGCAGGGTTTTGTCTATTTTGCATCAGCAGGGCCTGAGCTGGGCTGCAGTGGAGTGGGGAGGTGGGAGAGGGAGACTGGCTGAGGCCAGTGCAGAGCAATAGAATGCACCTCGGGGCATTGCTCAGAGTAGCAGTGGAAATGTGAGAATGGCCGTGTCGTGGTTTAGAAAGGCAGTGGACACACGGTATGGGGCGCTGTGATGCGACACGGTTTGAGGAAGATGAGTCCAGTGCTATAAGGATACCCAGCCATGAGTACTAGGTGCGGCCCCTGTTCTCTTATTCGCCAGAAGGATGGGACTCTAATCTCTCTACCTCCTTGTGACACCTGTGAGGCTGAGACCCACGGCAGACAGGACTCTTGGGTTTGGTTGGGGGATGCACCAGGTGGTGGTGGCGGTAGCTGCAGCTGTGGCAGCTGTGGTGGGGATGGTGGTGGCAGTGACTGCAGTGGTGGTGGTAATGGAGGTGGAGGTGCGGTACATGTCCTGTGTTCCTTGCTGGGTCCTGTCTACTCACCACAGCTTGGCCGTTGACTCTCCTATAGAAAAGAGAGGCACCATTGCCAGTTTCTCTCCGTGACCACCATGGTGACTCAGGCGGGCTCCAGAGTGCTTGGCGGTTGGATAGCTCTATTTTAGGTGACCGTCCTGCAACCAGAGCTCACCTGTAGTCTGTCTTCCCTGACAGCCCACAGGAGGTGGATTTCTCACATGGTGGCACTTGTGGCCGGTACCTACCAGATTGTCTAGATTAAATATTACTTGTTGTCCTTCTCCCTCTGGTATTGGCCACACTGCCCAGGAACACCTGAGGTTGTGTGACTCACCGACTCTGTCCTTGTTCACAGCCGTGACATTCTCCAGGATGTGCTCGATGCTGATCTGAGCAACGAGGCCTTCCCCTTCTCCACTCACCAGCTGGTGAGAGCCGCTGGACACCTGGTAGGTAGCAATGGCCATCAGCCTCTGGAGTCTGGAGTGTGGTGGCAGCAACTTTAAGCAAAGGTAGGGTGGGCCTGGGAGTCTGGTACCATCGGGCAAATCTCTATCTACCTGGGCCTCAACTCCCAATGCCAGTCAGAGATGGTGGCAGCCAGCCTGACCCTGCAGGGAGCATCAGAGAGGCATGATGGGATCAAGATGCTGGGCCATGTGTCTTCCTCTTGGCGTCTGGCATGTGCCAGTCTTATCTGTGAAGAGCCTTCATTGCTTGCACAGAATGCCTTTGTGCCCTCTTCTCAAAGCAGCAGAGGATGTCCGTCTAAGCCAGAGTGACTTCTGCTTTCCTGCTTCCCTAGAAACAACAGGACTGGGGACAGCTGACAGTTCTCTGCAGGTTCCCACACCCCCTGGGGAGGCTACTTCTTCTTGCAATATCTTCCTTACAATATCTTGCTTACAGTATCTTGCTTACAGTATCTTCCTTATGATCGTCCTGGCATTATAGTCCTGACAAGGCTGGCTTGCTCACTGAGGTCATCCTGGATTCATTTTCTGCAGCTTTTGCAGGGACCCCAGGCCTGCTGCATAAGAGTTACTCCCTGAACTGAGGATCTGGATATCTTGTCCAGGCTGCCCAAATGGCAATGCCCCCCCCAACAAAGCTCTGTGCTGGCGACACACATGCCTGCAGGAGGGCAAGGACACTGTTGGGCATGTCCTGTCCTCTCTACTTGGCCATCTCTAGGGTTTTGTGGAGAGATGTGGAGGAATATCAGTTGGAGAATGAGATCCCTGCCCTCAGAGGGGCCAGACATCCTGGGACCAGGCTGGAACCTGTCAGCAAATAAGCAGAGTGGCGCTGAGTGCTGGGGAGGATGCTGACAGAGAGAAGGGGTGATAAAGGCCACCACGTGGGCTGCACTCCACCTCCCCTCTGGAAGCTGCCCCAGGGTTCAGGAAGTGGGGTGGGGGTTCTCTGTCTAGCTTGTTTCCTGCCTCATTAGTGCAACGCTGTTTGCTGGGACCAGAGAGGGTAGTATGTTAGAATCCTTGGCTATGGCAGTCTCCAGACCTTCAGACTCAGCTAGGGTTGGTCATGAGGGCATCCTGGGGGCATTTGTGTTGGTAGATTCACCATCCAGAGTCCAGTTTTGGTCAGGGCTGGGTTCTGCTGTGTGGAGGGAAGGAAAGCCATGTCTCTCTTCCACTGTGCTGAGGCTTGGCATAGCCTCAGGCTGTGTGTGGTTTGGATGTTCATGGAGGGAAGACCAGGTGGGAACACATCCCCTCCTGTCAAGATCAGCATCTTCCCACCACTAGCAGGACCACCGTGGGGTGGGGGGAGTGGCGTGGGGTTCCCAACTCCAGCTGCTCTCTCCCATGGGCTCCTGTCCTGGCCATGGCTGACTCCTCAGCCCTCCCAGGCTGTCTGGGAATCTTCACCTGGGGCCTGGGAGTTAGGCCAAGGCCCAGGCTGAGCTGACACAGCTCATACTGCCCAGGGTCATGGGCAGGCCAAGCCCCAAAGTAGGTGTCTGGGTTTAGGGAGGACGTATGCACTGGCTACTCGTGTTTCCTGTCAAGCTGACTTATGGTGGCATAAAATACATATGAAATAATGCTCATAGCCTGGCTCATAGCATAGGCCTGTCATCTCAGCTATTCAGGAGACCAAGGCAGAAGAATTGAAAGTTCAAGGCTAGCCTGGTCAACTTAGTAAGATCTTGCCCCCAAAAAAAACAAGTAAAGAGAGAGCTGGGCTGTAGCTCAGTGGTAGAGTGCTTGCATGTGTGGAAGCCCAGGTTCAATCCCCAACATTGTAAAAAACAAACAAAAGCAAGCAAGCAAGCAAGCACCACAAACACCATCGTTCTGTTTCCAACCATAGTTGTGCAGCAAAGGCTGGGTACCAAGCCCGAGCCAGACCTCACTTCTGCAGCTCAACCTTGGGACACAGCCTTGACCTCACTGGGCCTTGCTTCTCTCAGCCCTGGAATAGGGTCATGGTTCAGAGCCTGTGGCATGATTCCATAAAGATGGCCTTCTCCATGAGGCAAAGACACACTGACCAGCACATGTCACCAAACTCTTGGCTGTGTTGTAAAACATGAGAAAATTCAGGAAAGCTCATCCATCCATCCCTAGAGGCTGGTGTGTCTACTCCATGACAACATCTGCCCGTTGTAACTGTGCCAGGCCTGCTCTCTGCACAGGGGCCGTGACCCACACATCACTTTGTTCTCTTACGGTGCTACAATACATGCTTCTTCTTTGCAGCACACAAGAGCCTGTGCCCACTCCCCTGCCTTAGTGGTGCCCATGTTCAAACATCATGGGGTCTATTTCTTCTTTTGGAAGCAGCCTAGTGGCAGATATCCTTGAACATGGTGCTATGAGTTTTCTGTCCTAAGAAAGGAACTGATAAGTGAACCCGCTGAGTCAGAGACAACCTGCTCTACCCACTTATTCTTGACCACACCCCTTTCCAGTGCTGTCCTAAATCTGGTAGGATAGGAGAAGACAGTGCTCTCAAGACCAAGGTTCTGCAGTGAGCTGGGAAACCCAGGACCCTGCAGATCCCTGAGATAACATGCCTAGGAGAACATGGGGCATGAGAGAACATTCGACATGGGAAGACTCCGGTTTCAACTAGCTGGTCATACAATCGGATGGATGGGTCTATGTCTTTGAGGCCAGATATGGGCAATACCTCATCAAAGCTGGCCCCATGGCAGTTATTGCCAATGTGCCTCCTGGTACCATGTACATAGGGCACCACTGTGGACCATCAGAGAATTCTCTTGTTTGGATGTGAACCCACGGCGTTATCCCTATTGTACAGCTGCCCTGCCCCCCCAGCAGCCTCTCCCCTGGCTCTAGAATGAATTCCAGATGTGTTGGCTAGGAGCACCTGTGGGACGGGGCCAGACCTAGTGATGAGGAGGAAGGTGCAGCCTGCTCTCTGTGAGTGCATCCCCGCCCATAGGCTCAAGGGAGCTTGCAGCTGCAGCCCAGGGAAGGGAGAATGGGCCGCCACTGCCCAGAGGACGGTGGCCTGAGAGTCTCTGGAAATGCTCACAGGGAGAATTGGGACTTTGTAAGATAAGTTTGACATGGAGATGCTAGTGTCTTGTTGTTGCCCAGCTGCCAGCAACCATGAGCCTGCGGGCTGGTTCCTCAAAAGGATGAGCCAACCTCACAGCACGTGTATTACTATAACTTACAAGAAAAGTCTGCCATGGTGTGGTTCAGTCTCCACCCAGAAACATTTGACGCCTGTCCCTGAGCCCAGCTACCTATACTCTTTTGTCCTACTTCCTCGGAGGTCATGGCCACACAGATTGGGAGGATCTCTGAGGACAGGGCTTGCCAGGTAACTGATGAGCAAAGCTCCTGGGACATGCGGGCTGGAGTAGGAGTAGAGGCACAGGCTGCAGCTGAGGTTATGTAAGACTGTGCCCTGCCAGGGACTCCTGTCCCAGTGACCCCACCTTCTCCCAAGGGCCTGAAAGAGGGTTAGGCCAAAGAGAACAAGATTGTTCCTGTGGAGTCCATGCTGTGGTTTGGGCTGACTTGAAAAGTTGTCTCCCAGTGTGGCTCAGGACACACACCCCAGTGGCTTAAGCCTTTCCACCCCTTGGCCAACAGTAAGTGGCAGTTAAGCCTCTGGTGGCACTTCAAGCTGTAGAAGCTGGCTGGCTACTGCCCTAGCCCCAGAGGTGGGGCTCACAGGGAGGTCTCCGGGGGAGCAGGGTCATAGCTATGAAAGGTTGGTATAGACCAACACTTCTGTGCTACCCTGACCCTCAGAACTGGGAGGTAGATGTTGGCCTCAAGTCAGGCTTCTTAGGCCTCAGTTTCCCTGGCAGTAGTACAAAGTCTAGACAATGTCAAAAGTGCTTTGGGGTATATCACATATATCTGCTCAAATACTGTATCCTCTTGGAATCCAGGGGAAATTTCATATTCTAAGTGATATCATTTTCATATTCTAAGTGATATCTTGTGCTGGCTTAAAACTGTGTTGATGAACTGTCCATCAGCATGTAGAGTCTCTGGGGCCAGAACATGGAGCCAGGCCACGTATTTATAGATCAGTTGGCTTCTAGCCCACCAGCTGCAGGAGAGGAATGCTTGTGTCTGCGTAGTCAGCAAATGCCAGGTCGAGCAGAGACGTGAGCAATGACTTTGGTGAGTGCCAAGTTTCGCAGACCCTGTCCTGTGGACCAAGGCCCAGGACCCTGCTGTGGTTGCCAAGTTCCACTCATGACAGAACATGGTCAGAGATGCCCAGCCACGCGTCACTGACTTTTGCAATAGTGCTTCTCTGAGATGCTTGTGCTCGGGCCAGACAGCTACATACAATCTTTGGATTCCTTGAGGAAGAAGGGGTCTGGGGAAAGTGAGTGTCCACTCAGCAGCCAACAGACCAGCTGTCTTTGCTCCTCACATATTTGCCTCAAGGCCAGCGAGATTCCCCAGTGGGGAAGAGCTTTCCCGGCGAGTCTCCCAGAGCTCAGCTCAGCCAGTACTGGGTCAGACATGGTGTTCTCGGCACCTCAGCCGAGGACACCCCGCCCTCCCAAGCAGAGAACAGGACCCTCTTAGCAAACCAGCAGGCTCCAGGCTGGGAGTCTTCATGAGGCATAACAATAAAGCAATTTCCCTCTGAAAATTAATTTCAAATCAGGAGGAAATTGGATTTCTTTCCTGGCAGTGAAGAAGCCCTAGCTTGTCACTGCTGTGACTCCATTTGCTGAGGATAGAACAGGCTCCCACTGCATACATTTGATAAACTACCGAGTACCAGTGACAACGCATTCACGTAGAGTACAGCTGCCTAGAAACGTGTGCCGTGAGGCCAGATCTGCCGATCCCTTCCTTAGACAGCCGTAGAATGTTATGCTCTAATTCCGTGACGCAGCCAAGAAAGATACGGCACCCGCAGTCTGGGCATGTGTTCCCTGCCACTATTCAAGCTGTCAGAGGAGGATAAAATGCTTGCCAGAAAAATGTAAGAATGCAGGGTGGCTGGGATGAGGCGGGGTCACCCTGTGTGACCCCAGTGTGTGCTGAGTTTAGGACTAATTTGGGAGTGGTGTACGTCCTTTCTTGCAGGTTTCTGTGACCCACTGCTTTTGTCTGTGGGTGCAGGCATTTTTACCAGCTGCTTGGATTTAAGGAGCTCAGGCCAGAGCTGCTGGAACAGGGATTTCCTCAGAGAAATGGCTGGCTCTCCGAAGGCCAGAGGGATGGACCCCAGGGCCAGCAACTGTAGGGGAGACTGCAAGCACTGTGGGTTGAGTACTGTCTGCTCGTGCCCATTTCTAGAAGACTGGATTATAGTCATTATGACCATCATCACCGACCCTACAATCACTGTCACCAAAACCATTACTACTGTCGCTTTCTTATCACTGTGATCGGCACCATCATCACGACAGTCACAACACCACCTTTATCATTCCCCTAGCCACCATCACACCCTCACCTTTGTCACCATTACTACCGCCACCAATGCCGTCAGCATTACTATTGTCACATCTCTAGCACAGCCACTGCCACGACCATCATTACCGACACCGACATCACTGTTACCACCACCTTTATCAATAATACCAGCACCACTGCCATCATTATCAGCACCACTATCCCCATCGTCACCAACCCCCACCAACACCACTGTTACTGCCACCATCACCAGTGCTCTCCTTACTACCAACACCGTTATGACAGTGTTGGCTATTACGATACCCGTCATCACCAGCCAGTGCCATTACCACCCCGTCCCCACCATCCATGACCACTACCTACCATCGCCATGAGCACACTGGTGCCAGCATCATGAGAACCTACCATCCTCACCTCCCACCCTAAGAGCCTCCAAGCCAGACACGTGCATTGGGTCGAGTTCTCTCCCAGGGTAATGTTTTTACAATTAGAGTGTCTTGGCTGTCTCCTGAGGGTTAGGATAGAGTTTCCTCCAGTCCTTCTCCTCTCCTGTGGATTTGAGCCTCTGTGCGTCCTTCCTTCTGGGCCTCTGGGGGTCCTCATTTGTTTAAGAATGACTGAGTTTGGAGCATGTACCCACTATACTAGAAACACCAAGACTGCTGTGGGACAGTGTGATTGTAAAGACTGAGGCAGGACCTGTCTTCTTGAGCCCCGACTCTGGCACATGTTCAGAGAATTTCCCAGGAATGGCTTGGCCTTCCCTGCCCTGGCACCACTGTGGTGTTCAAGCCGAGGCTAGGCTGTGATTCTGCACCTCTGCATACATAACTGGCGTGAAGTTCAGAAGTGTGCCAGATGTGGGATCAAATCCCCCAACACTGTGACTGAAATCCCAGATCCTTCTCTCTTACCAAAGATGTCAACCCTCAAGAGTAGAGGTGTGTCTTTCAGAGCTGGGCTCAGATTTTGCATCTGGGAATATCAGGACGAAACCTGTTCTGCCGCCAAAGTCTTTGAGGCCCCATTGGCACTCATCCAGCTTATAGAACCCGTGTTATTGATAGGCTATCTGCTCAATCGTGACTCGCCTGAGAGCAGCCATGCTGGCTAGCATTTACACCGGGAGGACTCATAGAGGTTATAGAACACTTCTCCCTCACAACATCTCACAGTTTCATGCCTCCAGAGATGTCACCAGACTTTGAACAAGTGGGTTCCTCCCTGGGTTCCTTACTTGCCCGTACTTCAGGGTGATTGTCTGTGACATGCTTCTAGGAGCCCGGGGAGGCAAAAGCTGTTTCTCTGCAGTTTTGCTGGCAGAAGCTGAGATTCAAAGGCAAGGTCCGTTGTCAGGGGAGAACCATGCAGACTCTAATTCAAAGCTCTGTCTGTGCTGTCCTATGATTTTGGCCCTATGGCCTTTGCCCTGGCAGGGTGACTCCTCATCTATCCTCTATCAGTTGACTGCCAAGGCAATGTATCTGAACTGCGCAATGGGATGTTTGAAGGTAGGTGATCATGAATTGGGGGCTCAGAGCCTTGCTCTGCCCTGGGTTTGGCCTTTATATCTGGTTCCGTGATACTGTCTAGAATGGAGCAGGTGTGGCCAGACCTCTACGGTGAAGAGCCCTGAGCTGGGGGCCTGGAAGCTCTGCTAGTAAATTCTGGGCTCTCACCTTGCTGGGCTATCTGTTGACCACTATATTGGGGGCTTTTGGGTGTCCAGCAAGGACATGGTGGCAGATAAGGTGAGGTCTCTTACACCCGTTCTAATGAGCAACTGTTACCACTTGGATGGTCAACAACACAGGGGAAGGACAGAATTCTCCTCTCAGGAGATCCAGGACCTTCCAGGAGAAGAGGACCCTGGGCTGATCTGGGATGGTGATATGGGTCTAGGTGTGCAGGATTCCAAGGTTTCTCCAGAGACAGTTCTCTCCCAGCTGCAGTCTGCCATTCAAGGCTCTGAGCCCAGAAGGCCACTGTGGCTCTGCTTGACACAAGATCCATTCTGGTCCTTGGCAGGCCATTGTCCTAGCTGGGGCAGGAGAGCATCACCTCCCACTGAATTATAAAAGCTGCTCTTTTATTCTCAGTGCTTAATCTGTACCAAGTGGATCAGTGTACCATCCCTGCATGGGGTCAGGGACTTCTCTGCAGCCGCACCCTCATGGGTCTAATTCAAAGGGCCCATTTCTAAGCAGGCGGCAGAGCTGGCCTTGGACAGGATGTTTTGCCCAGACACCCCCAGGGTGGTCTGCCTGGCCATCAGAGTCTGGGCAAAGAGTCTCTCTATTTCTGTTCAGTAGTTTATCCTCCCAAAATAACCAAGTCCTGAGCCTATGCTCAGCTTGAGCAGTGTTCAGCCACTTAGGGGTGGGCTTCTGGGTGACAGGCATGCTGGAGATGTTCCTTGGGGTCTAATTAAAGATGCTGAATTTTGAGGTGCTTCTACTGAGACTGGTGGTTCCTCAGGACAGCCCTCCTCACCGATCATTCCCCAGGGCTGTGCCCACCTCAGCATCTCATAGGCAGGGATTTGGGGTTCTGATCACGCAGTTCTCACTCACTGTCTTCAGTCCTAGAGAATTCCCTACCACTGTCCTTTTAAATTAATTTTAATAGCTATATAGCACACACAAAATTTACATATTAATGAGGCTCCATGTGATGGTGGGGTTCTGTGGGGAGGGGGTACTGGGAGACAGAGAGGTACTATGTGATGGTTTTATACTGCTTGGTAGTGAGGCTCCATGTGGTGGCGGGATACCATGTTGTGGCCGGGTACTGTGTGGTGATGGAGTACCATGCAGTAATGGGGTACTGTGTGGTAGTGGGGTACTGTGTGGCAGAGGGGTACCATATGGTGGTAGAGTACTGTGTTATGGGGGTACCACATTGTGGTGAGGAGTGCTGCTATTTGGTGATAGAGCACTGTGGTGCTGGGGTACCGTGTGGTGGCTTAGTACCACGGTAAGTACCATGGCAGGGTGCCACGTGGTGATGCATAGACACAAGGATACCCACTTCTGTTTCCTTGCTATCTATCTTTTCTTGTGTGTGTATTGCATGTGACTGTCCATATCTGTACATGTGCAAATATACATGCAGGTATGAGAATGTGTGGGTGTGTGCATGCGTGTGGAGTCCACAGGAGAACATGGGGTGTCTTCCTCTTGCTCTCTGTCTTGTTTTGTGAAACAAGGTCTCTGACCAGTGAGCCTGAACGTCTTCCCGTTCCAGCTTCCCCAGTGCCGAGATTACAGATGTGCGTCCCCATGCCTGGCTGCATCTCCATGGAAGCTGGGGATCGAACTCATGTCTTTATGCCTGCACTGCCAGCACTTTGCCAACTGAGCCATCTCACCTATTCATTTATTTTCACATCTATCTATCTATCTATCTATCTATCTATCTATCTATCTATCTATCTATCTACCTACCTACCTATAGTGTGTGTGTTTGTGTGTGTGAGTATGTGTGTGTTCATGAGCATGTATGCATGTACCATGGAGAGAGATCAGATGACTACCTGTGAGAGTCAGGATTTTGATCACTGAACTCAGGCTGTCAGGCTGAGTGGCAAGCACCTTCACTGCTTGACCCGCCTCGCATGCCCTGAGAGAAGCTTGTTTAGATGCCACACTTTACAAGTAAGACCATACAGCACTTTCCTGCCAGTGGCTAGCTAATTGTACCTAACAATGACAAGCACTAACCTTTTTGTTTGTTTTGTTTTTTGAAACAGGGTTTCTCTGTGTAGCCCTGGCTGTCCTGGACTTGTTCTGTAGACTGGGCTGGTTTTGAACTCAGAGATCTACCAGCCTCTGCCTCCTGAGGGCTGGGATTATAGGTGTGCACCACCATTGCCTGGCTGGATATTATTCTATTGCGTACATGAATTATATTTATGTTGAGTGACATCACTGCAATGAACATAGCAGTCTAGGCATATCTTCACCACACACCTTTCACTTCCTCCCCAGATATACCCCAGAGCTGCTGGGACACACAATCGCTCTGCTTATCCCTCTCCCCTCCAGGATCTGCCTCATAACCCACCACTAGACACAGCATGGAGCTCCCACTGTGCTCCACTCCCTGGGTTTGCTCTGCTGCCTGCATCTGTCCTCTCTGTCTCTAGCACTGGAGACACAAACAAAGCACACCTCACCCAGGCCCCCAGGCCTCAGTTTTCTGCCCCTGGAAGGGATCTGTTGGGTTTTACCACCTTAAGTTTTTTGGGGTGGGGGCACAGGATCCATCTATACAGGCGAGGTTGTCCGTGAATCACAGTACTTTCTCAGCCTTCTGAGAACTGGATTTATGCCCGGCTTCAACCATTTTAAGCCAGTAATGTGAGTACATGCACCCTGTTGTGAGATTGTTGGGCTGAAACTCAAACCCATCAGACAAAGCTCTTCTCAAGCCTGGCTCTGGAAAGCCACACCCTGTGAAACCCTGTAGGGTAGACCCTATGTGACTGTCCTGTGTCACTCAGCACAGCCTGGGCTTTGCCCTCATCCCAGCAGATGTCAGGACATCGTGCCATACAGGTGACTGCTGCCCTGTTGTGTGACTGAACTCTTGGGCTGCTTCGGCCTCCAGTGGCTGTGTGTGAGAGCAGTGTGAGAATCCCTCTGTGAGCTCGCCTCCCGTGCTGGGGGCTGGGGTGAGTGGTGTCTACACACAAGCTGGGCCACACCACCTAGGTCTACTTTAAAATGTCAAGAGGGTGTCACACTCTCCATGGTGACAGCACCATTTTATGGCCCTGCCAGCAAACACAAAGCTTCCGATTTGTATGGTATGCATGAAGCTCACCAAGTCACCTACGTGGAATTTATTCCCAGATGCTCCCTGAGTTTCTTTGTTCTGGTTCACTGTGGTTATGACAGCACCCTGCTTTGACTGCTATGGCCTAGTCACCGTCTGTTCTGAAATGACCAATGAATTTCTCAATTTTGTCAGTTTTTAAGTCTGATGTGGCTCTTAGGGTCATTTGAGAGTTAGCAAGAGCTTTAAGAGGTTGTTTTTCTACCTCTGCATTTAATGAATACCAGTGGGGCTCTGCCAGGGCTATGTGGCTTTGGTGCTGCTTAGGGCAGTTCAAGTTCAGGCATTTTAGTAATACGTCTCCCAATCCCTAAACATGGGGTGTCTTTCTTTCTTATCTTAAAATTCTTTCACCTCTCGGCTGCGATTATTCTCAAATATTTGAATGCTAGTATGACTAACAATGTTTTAATTTCCTTCTTTTGTTTTTGGACTTTTCAGGCACCCCCATGAGGCCCAGACTGACCTGGAACTTCCTATGTAAATGGAGATAACTTTAAACTCCTCAATTCTCCTGCCTCCACCTTTTAATCTCTGGGATGGCAGATGGGATGGCACATTTCTGGCTTAATTTCTATTTCTGGCTTAATTTCATTGGTAGCAGATGATTTTGTATATTGGCTTTGTATCTTGAAGCTGAGGGTTCTGTTTATTGTGGAATCTTTAGAGTGAGACAAGGCTTTAACAAAACCTGGTTGAGGTCCTTCCTGCTAACCTTGTATAATTCCAGCTCCATCCAGTGCCAGCAGCATCTCTCAAGGAGTGCTGCTTCCTCTTAAACCTTCTTTATTTTGTACTTTTTGTGGTGCTGGGATCAAATCCAGGACCTTTCATGTGCTAGGTATCTTAGCATGTCATCTCATGCTAGGACATGCTAGGTCATGCTAGGACATACTAGGTCATGCTAAGTCATGCTAGGCATGCTAGGGCAAGTTAGGTCATGCTAAGTCATGCTAGTCATGATAAGTCATGCCAGGACAAGCTAGGTCATGCTAAGTCATGCTAGGTAATACTAAGTCATGCTAGGACATGCTTGGACATGATAGGACATGATAGGTGTACTATCACTGAGCTGTAGTTTCAGCCCTCTCTTAATCTTTTTAAAGTCACCTGAGCCAGGATGTCGTCCTTGTCCTGTCCTTGATGTTTGCCCGAGCCTGGGTTTCCTCACTTAACACAGCATTTCCCAGGTCTGTCCATTCATATTTTCATTTTTCTTTATGGATAAATGAAATTCCATTGCGTGTATGTATCATCCATTCATCCTGCAATGGGCTTCTAGACTGCTTCCATTTCCTTGCAAGAGTGTCTCAAGCAGCAGTGAACACGGTTGGGCAAGTGCCTGAGCCAACATTTCATGGCAGGTGAATATATGCCAGGCACAGAGCTTTCTGTAATCCTGCTGCTCACAAACCCTGCCTGGAGCACATTGCTTAGACGGGGCACAAAGGCCAAGCCTTCGAGGTAGCTGGGAGGTGCCTGACCCATAGGGGTGAGGAAAATGAGTTTATTCTCAGTCTTGTCCCCTTCTTGTGTGTCACTATGGGAGGAAATGAGACCTTCCCTTAACTCTATTGCTTAAAGAGGAAAAAAATGTAAGACACCCAGGTACCCACGGTCTATGGACCTGGAAGGCACACAGACTTCTCCAAATTCTCACCTTGCCAGTAGGGAGAAGAACCTACCAACCTCTCTTCGGAATCTTCTTCTTGACACCTGCCACATTGCTCTGTAGTAGAGACCCAGAAGTTGGCCACCTTGTGTCCCACTGAAATCAGGAGATTTCAAGCATCCACGGACATCCCCCACCTGTGTGCTTGGCTGGATGAGGAGTGTCTGAACAGGGAGGTTGGGTGCACTTTAAAAATGACTTTCTCTGCTTCAAAATGACGCTGGCTTTGAGCCCCAAGCTCCTTCGGGGCTGTCTAAAATTAGCACCCTGGTGACAAGGCGGTCTTTGTCAGGGGCCCACAGCTTGTACAGGGAGGCAGGGAAATGTCAACAGCACAGTTTCTGCATCAGTTTGAGTTTTGTTCACAAGGCCAGGCAAATGGCGCTGCTTCAAAGGCCTCTAGAACCCAGTTTCTCAGTGGCTGTGTGATTAGACTTGCAGGTTCATACGTTGCTGCTGGCTTTGTGGTCAGACAGCAGGGTAGCTCCCTTCCCCAACTAACAGCACTGTTCTGGCCACCTCTATTTATGGGGTGTTTTGAGCCCTCCCACGTTCCTTTGATGAGCTGAGCAGTGATCCTGGGCTGGTGTGTACTCTTGGGGACGTTCACTCACACACCCCACAACATGCCTGAAGGCTGGGGAAGTGGGCATCAGTTGTTGGATGTATTGGGCTTGATACGTGTTGGAAGCCTTCACATTGGCTGTGTGGGCGTGGATATGCCTTCCCAGACCCCAGCTCTCCCAACATGGGCCTCGGTGTCCTTCCTGCTTGGCTATATGTGAAGGTCTCAGCCCGGGGACAGCAGATAAAAGGTGCTATCATTCCTGTTTGTGAGCCCCAGTTTCTGGAACCCACATTGTTCATTCATGTGGCTTCTGAATTGGCGAAGGCAGGACACGAATTCTGTCAACTTCCCACCTGCTTCCCACGGGTGGGAGAGGCTGGAGGCTTTTAAAAATGAGAGCCTGGCTTATGATGGCAGAACCTGTGGCTGTGGCCCTATTTGGGAGTAAGGTCTGGCAGATGGGACTGGATGACAAAGCACCTGGCAAAAACATCTTGAGGAAGGAAGGGCAGTGGTGGCGCACGCCTTTAATCCCAGCACTTGGGAGGCAGAGGCAGGCGGATTTCTGAGTTCGAGGCCAGCCTGGTCTACAGAGTGAGTTCCAGGACAGCCAGGGCTACACAGAGAAACCCTGTCTCAAATAAAAAAAAAAAAAAAAAAAAAAAAACCCAAACAGACAAAAAAAATTGAGCTCACAATATGAAGATCAGATCCATCATGGTGAGGGAGGTGTGATGGTCAGCTGTCACATTACATCCACCGTCAGGGACAGAAAGAGACACAGAGGCGGGCACTCAGCTCATTGTCTCCTTTTTATTCAGTCTGGGAGCTCAGCCCATGGAATGGTGCCACCCACATTCTGGGTGAGTCTTCCTACCCCAACTCAATCTAGAAAGTCCTTGTCTCCGAGGTGATTCTCCATTCTATCTTGTTGATAGTATCAATTGTCCCAGTTGTTAAGGTGTGGTTCTTCAGAGTCAACGTTGGCCCAAAGCCCAGTGTCAGAGTCCTGGTAAGAGCCGGAAACAGCACAGAGATTGGCAGAGGGAAGAGGGCAGCAGATGCTGAGTGACTCAGGTACCTGTGGAGCATTACTGGAGCCCTTGCTTTGGAAGAAACCAGGAAGGTGTTTCCTGAGCCTCCAGGCATGGCTTGGCCACACCCTGATATAAGGTTGTGACCCCCCCAGAGTAGACATGGACTCATTCCTGTCAGTTTAAACCCATCCAGTTTCTGGTCACTTGCTGACCACAGAGAACCTGTTTGTCAGTCCTGAAGTTTGAGGTCAGGAGGTGGAGACTATCTCCCTGTCTCTACATTGAATTATACTCTTTCATTGGAAGATTTCCAGTTCAGCTTATGTGAACACTCCTCAGAAAGCCCCAGTTCTCAGTGACTGCTGGCAAGTGGCAGTCTGTGCCTGGGCATCAGCAACCTGAGGCAGCTGTAGCTGATCCCTTGTCTTCCCAGGTCCGGGCCATCAGGCTGTCCTTTGTCGGGGAGCTGGGATGGGAGCTACACGTGCCCCGTGCATCCTGCTTGCCAGTGTACCGGGCTGTGATGGCTGCAGGTGCAAAGCATGGCCTAGTCAATGCGGGCTACCGTGCCATTGACTCCCTGAGCACCGAGAAAGGTGAGCACAGGGTTGATATGACCCTGGGAAGCCAGCCAAGCCACTAGGAAGCTGGGGACATGCTTGTCACATCATAAGTCCTCTATCTCCCAGCCTTGTGCATTTTCTCAAACCCTCTTTCCTGTCTGTGCATGGGGTCTCCGATGCAGGGCTTCAGAAATGACGCTAGGGTCCCCAATACCTGCACACACCTGGACTCAGAGAGGTGAGGCACCACCTGGAATCCTGAGGGAGCAGCCTCAGTGGGGAGGGGTCAAATTCAGCACTGTGGGCTCCTTGAGAGATCTTTTTGAGCTTTTGAAATATTTGGTGCTGGAGGTTGAATCCAGGGCCTCACATAAGTGAGGGGTTCTACCACTACTGACACCTAGGTATCTCCCGAGAGGTAAAGACTCAGAGCAGGATGGCTTTAACAAATGGCCACCTTGCATTCTTTAAACAGTGATGGAAGTTCAGAGTGGGATATGCTTTTCCCCTGGGGATGCTCAGCCCACCTTCCAGGTCCACCCCACACCCCACCCTGATCGTGCAAGGGACTGGGAAGCTCATGGGACTAGTCTGCTCCAGGAGCTCATATAGGGAACCTTCTAGAGACCAGGATCCACCCCATCTCCCTGGGCTATCCAGGTTGCTAAGCAACAGTAAAGGTGGGGATTTGGGGACTGGGCAGTGTGGGCATGAGCAGCACCCACATATATCTTTTAAAGACTCATTGCAGAGCTTGGCCAGACACTCACCAGCAGCCTCCTTGTCCCACAGGCTATCGACACTGGCATGCAGACCTGAGGCCTGATGACAGCCCCCTGGAGGCAGGATTGGCCTTCACTTGCAAGCTCAAGACCTCGGTGCCCTTCCTAGGCCGCGAGGCCCTGGAGAAGCAGCGCACCACAGGCCTCTGTCGGCGCCTGATATGCCTCACTGTGGAAGAGTGAGTATCCTGGCCCTGGGTGAGAGCCCCTGGGACTGGCAGATCCTTAGGTCTGCCTCCCTTTCACAATACCCCAGTGCAGATGGGAAGAGTGAGGGCCAGGAGCTCTATCTATCTACATTTACAATGTAAGATCTATGTGATTTACATCTTGTGTTGGTATGAGCAGAACTTGTATGCAAATCCAGAGCCTGTAAGGGCCGAGGGGGCCAGAAGTGGGTCAGAGATGGGTAGCGGACCTCAGAGACACAGACAAGGCTTAACCTTCTCTAATGCAGGCATTTAGAAGAGAAATGCTGTAGCTGGACTGGCCCCTCTGGGCTGAGTAAAGCCAAGCCTGATGATTCAGGAGGGTGAACCCTACGCACAAACTTGTGGCCCCTTTCCTTTTCAGCTACCTCCTGACCTGTTCCATTAAATCCTGACTAGGTAGAACTGTCCTCCATTTATAAATGATGGCCACAGTATCCCAGAGATATGCCCAGTCATGTGGCAGAGACAAAAGGAGAGAACAGGCCACTAGGAGAGTTTGGGTGCTGGAGGCCTGAGTTACACATTGGATATTGTTGGCAGCCCACAGTGGCACCCACAGCAATTCTCCTAACAACTGTCTCCAGGAGCAGGAGATGGCTTTGGGCTCATTGCTTTGCAGCTAACAGGCAGCCACAAATGCTGCCACTTCGCTCAGAGTGTCAAGTGTGATAAGAGACAATGAGCAGAGTTAAGGCTTGTCATCATACTGTGGCTTCTCCCTGAGATCTCACCTCTCTGCCTCTCGGGTGGGGCCCCTGTCCTGAGTCTCTATGAAGCTTCTGAAGGCCGGTGCTTAGATCTAGGGCAGAAGGTTGGCAGCTGTCCTGTTCAAGAGCTCCCTTCTTGTCTCTGCAGCTCTTGGCTGCAAGACATGTATCTGCTGCTTTGAGGGGCCATGGGTGAGTTTGGCGCCTCAATGATTCTACTGTATCCCATGGAAAATGGGAGAGGTCAGGGGAGGACCTGCTCATCACACCTTTATCCCCATCATCTGCTAGGCGGAACCTAGATGGTGTGGCTCTGAGACTGAGACCCAGGAGGGCATCCAAACCTGCTCTGACCTTTGTCGTTTTTGAGACTAGTTTAGCCCTGGAGAACAATCTTCAGATGGCATCAAGTGTTACCATATCTGAGCACTGACATTTCTAAGTTTTAATGGGTTTCTCTTTCTTCTTGTCTACCATTTTGAATTTTCAAAAACTGTAGTATTAATATAGTACGTTGATTAAAGGAAAATCCTTTAGGTAAATGTACTATAAAAAGCAGATGACGGGGCAGTGGTGGTGCATGCCTTTAATCCCAGCACTTGGGAGACAGAGGCAGGCGGATCTCTGAATTCTGAGTTTCAGGCCAACCTGGTCTACAAAGTGAGTTCCAGGATAGCTAAGACTACACAGAGAAACCTTATCTCAAAAAACAGTAACAACAACAACAAGTAGATGACCAGAGCACTATAAAATAAGCCCACTTGGTTAAATGAACTAGATTCTGCATAAACACTCTCAAAAACTTTAATGTAAGTTTTCATTGAACTAGAAAAAAAAATCCTGAAATTTATATGGAAACAGAAGACCCAGAATAACTAAAGCAATCCTGAGCAAAATGAGGGAGGTGTCATCATACCTGACCTCAAAATGTACTGAAGAGCCATAATGACACAACCAGTATGTTCCGACACAAACACAGACTCGCAGACCCATGGAACAGAATAGAGGACCCAGAAACAAACCAAACAACTCTTACAGTCACTTGATTCTCAACAAAGGTGGGCCCAAGGCCACATTAGACAGAAGCAACCTCAGTAGTGAAGGGCAAAAGTGGACATCCACATATAGAAGTATGAAATAGACCCTGCTTCCCCCTGCATGAAAACAGTCCCAAAGTGGATGAGCTCTTTATATAGAACCCCAAACTCCGAGACTCGTAGAGGAGCACTGTGGGACGGTGCCTCAGGACATAAACATGGGCCAGGCCTTTCTGAGTGGGGCTCTAGCAGCTCAGGAACTCAGCTCAAGAACTGATAAATGGGTTGCACAAAATAAAGAGATGCTTTACAGCAAAGGAAGCCATCGCCAGAGTGAAGAACCATCCTGCGGGATGGGAGAAATCCTTGCCAGCCACTCCTCTGACAGGCAATGAATTCTCAGAATGTACAAACAGCAACAACAGAATTAAACACCAAACCCACAAATAATCCAGTGAGGACAGACCCGGAAAAAGAAGAGAAATGCAAATGGCCAATAAACATATGAAAAATTGCTCCAGGTCTTCACTTATGAAGAAATGCAAATGAGAGCTAAGCTGATATTCTATCTCACCCATCAGGGTGGCTGACACCAAGGAAAGGAATGGCAGCCATTGCTGGTGTGGGTGCAGGGAGAGAACCCTTATCCACTACTGCTGGGGATGTAAATCAACCTAGTCGCTGTGGCAAAGGCACTTTCCTGGGACGCAGCCATGCTGCGTCAGTGTCTGCTGAAGGGTTCTGAGTTGGCATGCCACAGAAGTACCTGACATCCATGTTACTGCAGCAGTGTTCTTAGTAGCCAAGAGAGAGAACCAGAGTAGGAGCTCATCAATGGATGAATTCTATTTTATTTTTATATTTAGTTTTTGAGACTGGGCTCCACTATGTAGACTTGACTGGTCTGGAACTTACTATGTAGACTAGGCTAGCCTTGAACTCATGTTGGTCTGCCCGCCTCTGCCTTCTGAGGTCTAGGATTAAAGGTGTGTGCCACCATGCACAGTCCAATGGGTGAAATTTAAAGAAAATGTGATATATATACACAACAGTGTATTATTTACCCATAAATAAGAATGGAATTGTAGTTTTACATGTGTGTGTATGTGTGTGTGTGTGTGCGTGTGTGTGTGTGTGTGTGTGTGTGTGTGTGTCCATGGAGGTCAGAAGGTATCAGGTTCCCTAACGCTGTGGTTACAGGTTGATGTGAACTCCTGGGAACTGAACTTGGGTCCTCTGGAAGAGCAGCAAGTGCTCTTAACTGCCGAGCCATCTTCAACTTTTTTTTTTTGAGATAGGGTCTCACTATGTAGCCCTGACTGAACTGAAACTCTCTAGGTGGCCCAGGCTGTCCTTGAACTCACCAAGCTCCACCTACCTCTACCGCCCAAGTTCTAAGATTAAAGGTGCGTGCCACCACACCTGGCTTGTTTGGTTTATTTCCGTGTAGTGTGTTTATTGTTTATGCATATGGGATATGTGCCCGTGTGTATCTATTCAGAGGCCAGCAGAGGACATCAGCTGCCCTCTATTAGCTCTCTACCTTGTTGCCTTGATACAGGGTTTCTCACTGAATTGGAAGCTCACTGAGTTGGCTAGGCGGCCCAGCAAGGGAACTCTTGGGATCTACTCCCAAGGCTGGGGTTGCAGGCCAATGTAGTCATACCTCGCTTTTGACATTGCTAAGGGTTTAAACTCAGGTCCTTGTGCCTTGTACAAGTGCCCCTACCCACTGAGCCATTTTCCAGCCCTGAATTTGTATTAACTGCAAGAAAATGGAGGTCACTTTTAGAGAAATGAGCCAGGCTCAAAGAGAAATGCTGCATGTTTTCTCTCACATGCTGACTTTTGATTAGTGTGTGTGTACAAATATGTGTATTTAGGTGTGCATGTACATACATGCGTGTCTACATGCATACATACATACATATAGGACCTGAAAATGGAGGGGAGGGACTATGTGGGTAGACTGGGATGAGAGGCGCTACAGAGTGAGTGTGAGCAGAGCACATATGTCTGTGAATGATGACTTCACAACGAAATAGAGTATTTTTCTTTGGAAAAGCTGTTACTTTATTTATGTGTATGTGTTTGTCTGTGTGAGTGTAACCACGTGAGCATGGGTGCCCATAGAGGTCAGAAGAGGACATAAGATTCCCCTGGAGACTGTGAACACCTGGCGTGGATGCTGAGAACTGAACTGTGACCCTTTACAAGATCAGCAAGTGCTCCTAACTAGTGAGCTATCTCTCTACCCCCACTATAATTAATATAGTCTTTAAAAAGGAAATTAAATGAAACAGGATAAAGCTGGTCCTTTCTGAAGCCCCAGGGCACTGGTCAGCGTTGCTAAAAGTTAGATTTCTACTTATTCTCTGTTCACTCCCATGCTGTCCCTGTCATCCCAGGTCAGTTGTTGGGCTACTTAGGGCTTGCACAGACCTGGTAAGGTACTGTACCCATGTGGGGCTTGCACGGACCTGGTAGGGTACTGTACCCATGTGGGGCTTGTAGGCACAGTCCAGCTGCCTCATTTCCCTAGGTTGTGTTCCCACCACAGTCTGGGGGTCCAAACACCTTCTTGCTTCTTCTAGGAAGGTGCCTATGTTTGGCCTGGAGGCCATCTGGAGAAATGGCCAAGTGGTGGGCCATGTCCGAAGAGCTGACTTTGGATTCACTGTGAACAAGACCATCGCTTACGGCTACATCCGAGACCCCAGTGGTGGGCCGGTGAGTGAGCCCTGTTCCTAATCCCTTCCCAGCCTCCGTAGGAGATCCTCAGTGCCATGCCTGTGCATGCTGGGAACACGGAGGAAGCGAGCCAGGAAGTGTAGATGAGTTTCCAGTCCTGGTCCCCAGGACTTTCTTGTTTGTTTTCTCTTTTATCTCCAAAAGAAACTGACTGGTGTACCCCCAGGATTTTCTCGATCAAAAAGAGTTGCAAGGCCTAGGACAAGGTTCTCTGGTCCCAGAAGCTAGCACACCATCTCTGCCCTTCCTCCTCAGCCCAAATATCTCAACCCTAGGAAGTGAGCCAAACCCAGGCTGTAGATTCTTGGGCAGCCTGGACAGCCATGAGGAGGGTGCCAGCTGTGTCCCCAGGGGAAAAGAGATGGACTTTCCCCCTTCCTGATCTCCAGCCACAGGTTAGAAATGCAGTGGAGAGTGCTATATACTTTCACATCACCTAAGCATTCCTACAGGGGTGTGTACCTTTGCTCAAGTCTCACTGAGGTCTCCTGTGCACCAACTCCAGCCCCAGAGGTTATCTGCCTTCTAGCCCTGATAGACACTAAGACACGTTGGACCACAGTGTCCAGATGAACGGAGGGAGGAGGGACCAGGCTAGGGAAGAGGCAAAGACTAGTGGCTTCATGAGGCCTGGGAGTAGCCTGCCTTCTGGAGCCGAGGTGGGGGTGGGGGTGGGGGAGGTTGCAAATAGGAAGGCGTCCAGTGCTGGAGTAGGAGGCTCAGGACACAGGCTTAACTTGAGGTTGTGGCTTCTTCATGCTCTGGGACCGTGGCCCAGGGATTTCTCTAAGAGCACCAGCTTTACCTCTAGAAAGGGCATAGGCTCCCACCCTCCGGTATGGACCACTACTCTGGGTGGAACTTGATTGACAGGTATCCAACACTGCAAACCAGCTTGAGACCTTTGGTAGTTACACAGGACTTTACCACTGAGAGGTCACAGCCTGGGTCCCAGAAAAGGTGAGATTAGAAGTTCATTTACAGGTGCCCAGACTTGGTGGGAAGGGGCGAATCCACAGCCCTTTCTTTAAAAGAACATTGGGCAGTGGTGGCGCACAACTTTAGTCCCAGCACTTGGGAGGCAGAGGCAGTTGGATTTCTGAGTTCAAGGCCAGCCTGGTCTACAGAGTGAGTTCCAGGACAGCCAGGGCTACACAGAAAAACCCTGTCTTGAAAAACCAAAAAAAAAAAAAAAAAAAAAAAAAAGAACATTGGGTTTCTTCTGATAAATAGAGCCCAGGGGACCCAGCATAAATCCCACCCAGACAAGGAGCCCAACACTGAGGGTGATTAAAGGGAAGAGAAGCTGTCACCCTGCTGATGTGATCAGGCTTCTAGAATATTCATGCGAGTGGGTAGGTGCTGCAAAGCAGCCCCTCCCTGCTTACATACCAGTGCTGTGGGGAGATGATCCACATTTCTAAGTAAGGAACCAGGGCGAGGTTTGTGGTTCCTGGGTGTTTATCAGCTGGACTGAGCTAGTCAGAGTAAACTGAGCTAGTCAGAGAGCTACCAGCCTCCCAGCTGCAAGGGAAGTGCATGCCAGAGGCCTCACCCCTAAAGATCCCTTGACTTTAAGGGGTGTTTTGCCTTTTCCCTCCCCTCCCCTCCCCTGCCCTCCCCTCCCCTCCCCTCATCTTCCCTTCCCTTTTCCTTTCTTTTTATTAGATGCAGTCCTGGGCCACCTGGAATGGGGGGAGAACAAGCCCTAGACCCCTCCATCTTGGGCTTGGAGTCCTCGCTGTACACAAAGAATCAGCTCCTTGGGTGGCCCAGGAGCGTTCCTCCCTCCAGCACAGTAGAGCTTTAGGCTACAGCACTCTTCCCAGCCCGAGGAGCACCTGCTCCCCAGCCTAACAGCTCCAGAGGAGTTGCTGGAAGAGGGAGCCAGATGTGGGTTGGAGAGGGGCCGGGGGAGGCAGGCTCAGGGGCCAAGCTGTCCAGAAAGCTGTTCCATTCACCCTGTCCCTCCGGAGAACACATCTGGCCACTGGCCCCTGCTCTATAGCAATGATGTGTTTGTCTAGCTCTAAAATCCATCCAGGCTCCTGCCTCAGACCCATCTTCCCAGGGAGCTGGGAACAGGTCATGGGAACAGGTCATGCAGAGGAAAAGGTCTTGTTGGCTGCTGGACCTAGGCTTTGACGGGCTCAGATGTTCCTGTCTGGCATAGCCCAGAGCGTGTGATCTGCTGTTCTTGGGAGCTCTCTGTCTCAGAGAAGGCCTTGGTACAGGGGTGGGTTTATTTGTGAGGTGGGAGTGGGTAACCATAGACCCCCGTAACAACTAAGTAACTCTGACTACCCTCTGCTTCTAGGTCTCTCTGGACTTTGTGAAGAATGGAGAGTATGCCCTGGAGAGAATGGGGGTCACCTATGCTGCCCAGGTTCACCTGAAGTCTCCCTTTGACCCTGACAACAAGCGGGTGAAGGGAATCTATTGAGCTGCAGGGTGGCGGCTGCAGCGGCTCAGGCCACTGGAAAGTGCCACACTTCCCACACTGCCTGTGGACTCCTGCACAGCACAAGCAGTCCTGTGTCCTGAGACCCAGCATAAGGGCAAAACCCAGCCCCTCCCCCCCAGCCTCCATCTGGTCCTGCTAACCACCACAGCTCCTAACCAAGACTGCATGGACCACTATGTTCCCACTGCTCACCAACCACACAGTGGTCTCCAATCCACTCTAATCCTCCCAAAATGCACCCTGCAGATGTCTTGGCTCAAGGTCCCCATGAGTATCTCAGGTGTGTGGTTAACCCAAGATGGAAACTGTAAAGCAGGCAGGCTTCCCCTCTGTCCCTCACTCGGCTGACTGCCAATGGCTAGCTAGAGCACTTGAAGAGTAGTGGATCGGGAGAGTGAACAGGGATTGATGAGCAATGTCTGCCACAGGTATAGTGTGGAGAGCACAGAGACAGGTGCCATACTGGTACAATCCTCAGAATGGCTGCCTTTCAGGCCAGAGAGGAGAAGGATAAGAAAGCTTTTCAGCTCTGCAGGAGAGAACGCCTTCTGAGAGTCACCAGCCTGTGACACAGGTGGCTTGTGGCATGGGATTTGGATCAAGAACCTCCCTTACTTACAAAGAAGAGACCTACTCTGCCTCCGCCAGTTTCTGTCCAGCCATTGCTCATGGGTCCGGGAGCACCAAGCTTGCTCTTGGCCAGGACTCTGCTGCCCTGCTTGTCTCCAGGGAGCTTGCATCTGTCACAGATGCATGGCTTCCTGCGCAGGCTCTAGTGAGGGGCTGCTCCAGCTTGGCTCTGTGAGATAGAGCGACCCCTCCTCCCACCCCGTGTAGCCTCACTATGTCCTCATGTCAGGGGCACCCTGGCTGTCCTCCCTGGGGTGAATACCCATCACTTTTCTATAGGCTCAGCCTTCTTCTTTGGCCTTACACCCTGACTGAGAAGTTAGGATGCTGTGGCTGCCCAAACAAAGGTCTTCCATGCCTTGTAGTCTAGGAGAGGAGGAGGCCACAGTGCTACAGAGCTGGGGTGTCCTAAACCCAAAGAAGGCAGCAGAGGGGAGTTGTGGGCACAGTTGTCCTGGGTGGGCTCTAAATCTTCATAGCTTCACACACCACACACTGAGCTGGAAAAGGTCAAGTTAATAAAATTTTGTGAAACCACTGGAAGATGTGTGGGGTAGAGCTGGCCTCTCAAAAGCAGCTCTGGTCCCCTGAGCCTGGGGAAGGGCTGGAGGCGGGAGGGTGTGGAGGAGCCTCTGGATGGCTGCAGGAACACCTGTGGTCTCTCGGGAGCATGGGTCTGGCTCTTGGATGACATGAGATGTGGAGCCAGAGGAGGGAGGAGGGGGGAAGAGGGAGAAGGGGGGAGGAGGGGGGAGGAGGGAGGAGGGAGGAGGGGAGAGTGGGCGAGAAATAAGTGGAGTAGGGAAGGAAAGGGAGGGGAGGGGAAGGGAAGGAGAGGGAAGATGGCTGCCCCATTGCCAAGCCTCCCATCCCCATTCTGTAGTCTGGCCAAGACCCCTGAGTTTGGAGGATGACCACATGTAGCTTACAACCTGTCCTTGGGGATAGCTCAGGGCAAGGGAGGTCTGCGTGCTTTCCCATCCTGACTGCTCCCAGACTTCACAGGCCTGCCTGCCTCCCCCACGAACCCTCCTTGGAAGGGTGCTGGGCCCCCGAGTGAGAGCGGCTGTCAGGAATCACCTCCCAAGCTCATCTGGAAAGTCCCTAAAGTGCCTTTGACCAGGGCATCCCAGCCTGCATGCATCAGAGACCTCAAGCCCGACTGGTAATCTATAGTCACGTTTCATAGCTATATTTAAAAAAAATTTTCCCTGGAACATCAAACACCATGGCCCCCACTGTGGCCGAGCACTGCCGATCAGAAATGACTGGGAAGGTCAGAGGAAAGTGCCTGAAGTGTGTGGGGCAGCGTGTGGCTGGTAGGGGACAGAGCAGTGTGTGGCTGGCAGGGGAGGGGACAGACAGAGCAGTGTGTGGCTGGCAGGGGACAGACAGAGCAGTGTGTGACTGGCAGGGGACAGACAGAGCAGTGTGTGGCTGGCAGGGGAGGGGACAGAGCAGTGTGTGGCTGGCAGGGGAGGGGGACAGAGCAGTGTGTGGCTGGCAGGGGAGGGGACAGACAGAGCAGTGTGTGGCTGGCAGAGGAGGGGGACGGAGCAGTATGTGGATAGGTGCCCTCAGATGCCTTGTGAGATATAACAGTGTTGGGCTTCAGAGGCTCCTAGGCAGAGCTGTCACTGCAGAGGAGGGGGACAGGCCTCTTTCTCCACACATACACACAGGCTTGCTGCCCCTGGCCTGGTCTCTGCTACATTGAGCAGGATTGTTTTCTTCAGGACTGGAGAGATGACCTGTAGGTCAGATACTTGGCACGTAAGCTGGAGGACCTGGATTTGTATCCCCAGAACCCAAGTAAAGCTCAGCTTTGGTGGTACATTTCTATAACTCTAGCACTGGGCTTCGGGAAGGACTTGGACCCTGAGATCATAGGCAGATCCCCAGAGTCTGTGGGCCACCGGCTTAGCCAGTCAGTTTGGCTGGTTTTGTGTGTCAACTTGACACAAACTGGAGTCATCAGATAGGAAGGAGCCTCAGTTGAGGAAATGCCTCTATGAGATCTGTTTTCTCAATTAGTGCTCAATGTGGGAGGGCTCAGGCCACTATGGGCGATGCCATTCTTGGGCTCGTGGTCCTGGGTTCTATTAGAAAGCAGGCTGAGCAAGCCATGTGAAGCCAGCCGGAAGCAGCATCGCTCCATGGCCTCTGCATCAGCTCCTGCTCCAGATTCCTTCCCTGCTTGAGTTCCTGCCCTGACTTCCTCCAGTGATGGACTAAGACGTGTAAGCCAAATAAACCCTTTACTCCCCAATTTGCTTTTTGGTTGGTGTTTTATCATAGCAGTAAAACCTGACTAAGACAATGAGAGACCTTATCTCAAACAATAAGGAATAAGGTGACAGAAGAAGACAGATGACATCAACTTCTGGTCTGCGTCCATGAGTATGCATGTGTGCTTGAACACCTATGTATAAAGTACACACACACATGCTTGGGCTGGAAAGATGGCTCAGCAATTAGAAGTTAGGCTCACAACCAAAAATATAAGATAGAATGCTTGCAGTAGAGCAAGGCTAGCAAACTACACCATATTCCTTCCAGTAGAGATGGGGAGGGTCCTGGCAGGATGAGATGTCCATTTCTCTGTTAAAGACTGAGGCCTTGATAGCAAAATATCTAGGTCACTTCGAGTTTCTTCCCTCTCACACATCCTGGAGGCTTTCGATGCATGGTGCTAGCATAAGGTCACGCCCCTTTAGTCTGTGTGGAAGACAGCAGAAACATTTGGAGAGGAAGCCACTCATGAGTCATGCCCCTGAGGTAGGCCTGACCAGCATGCTACACGGTATCCCTACCTGCAGAAGGGGACTGATAGAGGGGGCTGTCTTGCTCTCCCTCAGCTTAGGAAGTCTGCCTGGAGGACCAGCCATGCCTCCTGGAGCTCCATGCAGTGCATGGTTGAGCCTGTGCATTCATCTTATCTCTACCCCATTGGGGATCCAGGGGCCAGAGGGCTTGCCAAGGACAACCCCAAGTCCGAGCCTGTCACTCTTGGTGGTAGGGGAGAGCAGGCAGGCAAGTGATTCTACATCTCTGGGAAGTGAGCTAGTCAAAGCCCACAGGCAGAGCTGAGACCTTTTGAGTGGGCAGAGGGAAACAGGCTTAGGCTGTGGTGACAGACAGATAAAGGTGGGCATCTGGGAAGGGCATCAGAAGATGGCTCAGTCAAGCTATTGCACTCATTCGTCAGGTGACCATCCTGTCAAGATGCAAAATGACCAGTGTGCCCCCTGACTTTCTGCTGGCCCAGGATTCCATCTGGTTAAATAGCCCTGAACACCCCAGCATGTGGCTCCATCTGCCTTTGGTCGCCTCCCCCTGACTTCCTCACTCTCCCTGTCTTCAAGCAGCCCTCACATAAATATGGTAAGTATCTAAAATGCAGAGCTTGGGCTTCCTGGGCACTGAGACTCCCAGCTTCTTCCATTGAAGACCTGATGGTGCATCTACCTGCAGGTAGGCACTTTGCATGGGTGCTCAGCGTCTTAGGTCCCCACTGCTAAGCAGGCTACAGTGGCAGCCTACTGAGGAGTCTTTAGACAACTTGACAAGCCCAGGAACCTGTGTTCAAGCTCATTGCAGCATCTTAGGGGTCACTACAGCTTGAGGTGTGCCACCAGTTCTCCATCACAGATGTAGGTGTCCCTAGCCTCCAAGACAATTGCAAGCAGTTCTCCAGAATGATGGGCTGCTGTGTGGATGTCATCCACTGTTGCAGGCGAGAGTCATATTCTGCCTGACCGGAGAGAACGACATCAGAAAGGGAACTGTAAATATCTCATTGTGTGTGTGTGTGTGTGCATTTATGTACATGCACGCACGCATGGGCGTGTACACACATGTGTATAGAGGCCGGAGGACAGCCTTGGGTTTTGTTCTTTGCTTGTCTACGTTGTTTACTGAGACAAGGCTTTTCACTGGAACCTGAGGTTTGCTGGTCAAGCTAAGCTAATGAGCCAGAAAGCTTCAGGGATCCCCATCTCCCCCCATCTCAGTACACTTTCACCAGGGTTCTGGGGATTGAACTCAGGTCCCCACGCTTGCATGACAACCATTTTCCCAATAGAGCTGTGTCCTTAGCCAACTTCTGTCTCAGTTTGGGGACAGAATATCATATAGACCAAGCTGGCCTTAAGCTCTGTGGTGTAGCCAAGGATGACCTTGAATTTCTGACCCTCCTATCTCCACTTCCCAAGTGCTGGGATGACAGGTGTGCTCATGTACCTGTCCCCAGTTTTATGTGAACCTGGGGATAGAAGGCAGGGTTTTGTGCATGTTAGACGGAAGTGTTCTACCAGCTGAGCCACGTCCCTCGCCATGGTGCTTATCATTTTTAAATTAATCTAAATAAAAATTAAATAGCCACTGAGACTGAGGGCTACCTGACAGCTCTGCTCTGGAGCAGTTTAGGGCCAGCTCATGTAAACCTTATCCATGGCCTGCGGACACCCTATTTGTACCCAAGGCCCTCCCTCTCAACACTGGTATAAAGTAGCACCCCTGTCCTTTGGCACTCCCTAAAAGCCCTGGCTTCTGGTAGGCTAGAGGTCCCTCTGCTCCATGGGACATCCAAGCCCAGCAGGAGAAATCAATAGACCCAGAAGACGGGAATGGCTCATACTCTGGCCCTTTCTACCACCTCAGTGAAGAAGAGGGGTAGATTTGGAGACTCGCCTTGGCTTAGAGCATCTAGGAGGAATGTGATCTCAATAGCCTGTTACCATTACATCCTCATGTTCAATTCTTATAAGCTCACTCTTGATTCCTGCTGGGAAGACAAGAATGTGGAACTGGGGGCCTAGATGCTGGTGTCAGACAGGCATGGGCTCCACAGCTCACTCGGGGAGCCTTGTCATCTAACCCCGGTCTTCTAGGGAAGAGACATAGCAAGTCCTTAAAGGTTTAGGCAGTTGGTGGGATCTCATATGCCTCAACTGGCAGTCCTAACAACACCCTGGTCACCCCAGTGAGGCCTGTTGTGACAGATGTAGGGCAGGGTGCAGACGGCCTCCCTGGAGAAACAGCCTAGCGGGGGAGCAGGGGACTGTGGGTCTGGACATGTCACATGGGCAGCAGGCAGGTCCTTTTATGGTCCTTGGGCAAAGCGCTAACCCATGAGCCTTAGTTTTCCTGTCTATAAGTTGGTACACCACTAGGAGTAGAGTAACTGTATTGAAGGTCAGGCTCCTCAGAGCTCCATGAGCCTCTCTCTCAGGCAGGCAGCCACAGAGGGAAGGCACAGCTATGGAGACCGCCTGCCTCCCCCATCTTTCAGGCTATACAGATGATGGAGGGTTGAACATTGCTCTGGGCCGTCAGGCCTGGCATTTCACACCGATTACGCCCATGACTTATGGGCCCCTGGAGCCATGATTCATACCACAAGGTGCAGAGAGTCCGGGCACTTTCGTTCCCTAGTAATAAAGTGCCTTGCGGAAGGGGAGGCAGTGCTTAGCTGATGTCTGCGGTGGGGGTGGGGTGAGGGATACCCGAGGCTCATCCATCACCCTCCCTGCCTGAAGAAGCCTAGGCTACATTTTGCTGAAATAGCTGAAAAGGCCCAGTCTCCTACTTTCTTCCAAAGCCATCAAAGAGCTGAGCTGGCCCTTCAGCAGGAGACTGAGGGAGAGAAGTCAGGGATGATAAAGGTGAGTAGAATGATAGGGCAGGCTTCACTCACATGGGACATCATGTGTGATACCATAGAGCCCAGCAAAGCTCAGCACAGGGCAGGAATATTGCCCATGCATATGTGTACACAGTGCTATGTAAGGGTGAGTCTCACTTAAGGGATGAGGAGACTGAGGATCAGGTGGCTAAGTGGCTTGCCCTAGTCACTCCTTCTTCATTAAGGGGCCAAGCCAGCTCTTCCCCGACCTATTTCAGAGCCTGGCCTGTCACCATCAGGAGAAGCAACTGGCTCTGATCATTTCATTCCCCCACAGAGCCTGACTCTAGCCATCTTGGCTCTCCGTGATGGAACTTCTTGTTGGGATTTCCCTCTAGGTGGGTGAAACTATCTATTTACTCTGCCTTCAAGCGAGTTCCCCTGGTGAGTCTCTAACTAGCTAAATGACTTGTCCTGTCTTGTTTCAGGGAAGCCGCCCACTGGGAAACATGAGCCACTCTGCAAAGGAATATTTAAGCAGTGTTGTCATGGTATATACCAACACAAGTCACCACTGGAGGATCAACAGGGTCGGGACTATAGGGCTTGGGGAGTCTGCACCCAGCCTGGCAAGGCCGTTCTGGAGGCAAGGTAGGCCCTGTGGCATTGAATCTGGACTCCCATAGCGAGCTGTTCCTACATGGTGTCAGCAGCATGTAGATAATGTCCAGGGATGCTCTGTCCAGTTGGACCTCATGGGATGCAGGCATGCAGGTGTCTCTGAGGTGATAAGCTCCTTCCTCCTAGGTGAAAAGCACTATCTATGGAAGGGGGTCTTCACACAGGGCTGCACAGCGCTTGTATGAACCCGGGGGATAAAATGAGGGGGGGCTGAAGAACAGCTTCTCAGAAGATGGGCCTACTCAGCGTTTGTCTCTGTTGTGATAACCACACTGGGGCTAGCGGGTCTCTTAGTCTGTCGGGTGGGGCAGCGTGGGGTGGGTTCTTCCAGTGTGGAGGTGATCTTAGGCAGAGGCTGCAGATTCCACGTACCCTGTAAGAAAGGAACCAGGAGGTAAACTGAGGCTGGAGGGGCCAAGCAAAGTGCTATCTTCCTAGCTAGTTGGATTCTTGTCCTTAAATTCATTTATTTAATGTGAAACACTCCCCACCTCTTCCAAGTCAGCCTTTGAGGGTTACCACCAGAGAATCCAAGTCCCTTCCCTAAGCTGCTGTGTTCTCTTGTCAGAAACCTGGAGCCCTTTGGGGTTCTCCACTTCCGTGCCTGCACCTTCACTCAATTGTAGGATTGGTGTCTTTGGAGGCAGGCTGTGGTTTTAGCCACTGTCCAACAAGGCTTTTGCAAAAGCCAAGATCTAGCCATATCCGGCAGTGCCTCAGACTGCTCTGGGTGAGCAAGCCTCCCCCCATGGCGTGGGTGTTTGGGTTAGCAATTAATCCAGTGCCCAAATGCTGCCAGGAAAGGTCTATTCACCTCCTTCTGCAGTGCCTGCCTCCCCTGCCTAACAGACAGGCTGGGTCTGCTGACCAGCACTCCGGGCTGGCACTGCTGCTGCTGGCTCTGCTAGGAAATAAATTAGGTGCCTTTGAGTCCCAGCAGGCCTCAGATAAGGAGGGAGAAGCTGCACTATGGGGCTCTTGTCACAGACTGCTGGTTTCTTGCCTCCCCTGCCCATAGCTCTATTTTTATTCCCTGAGGAGGGTGCTGACACTCGGTCATACACCATCCAGACAGGGCTAAGGTTAGTTCTCTGTTGTACTGTGCCTGGGAGAAGTGGCCTCCCTGGCAGAATTGCTGGCCTGTCCCCTTACTGTCTATCTGTCCGTACTCCTGTCTCTATCACTATGTGGTCATTTTCTCAGTCTCATGTGAGCATTGCTTGTCAGGAAGTTCAGGGTTGCTACCTGGGGTCCTCCTTAAGATTTGGACAGACCTGGGATTGGAGAGTCAGGCAGTGGTGGGGCTTGTTGGTATTGGATAAGGGTGAGCTAGTGCTGAGTGCTGCGACCCACCACTCAACCCCACGCAGTCATACCGGGAAGCGGATAGCTGAGGTCTTGTTGCAGTGCATGGAGATAGGGGCGTAGTTATACAGAGCCTTGAGCATATCACGGTTGAAAGAGTTCCAGGGCACTGAGGCGAACTGCTGGGGGACAGAGGCCTGAGGGCAGGTGCAGACCTCCTTGCTGCTGAACCTGGAGGGAAAGAGAATAACTCAATTTGTAGATATGGTTGAGGGATAGGGACCCGGCATGGCTCCCAACAGTGGCCCTTCACCTCTTTCACTGCCTAAGCTGTCTTGGCCCTGCTTCCACCTTTTATACCACGTTTGCTTGTAGGAAATGGCTGCTCCGTCAGTAGCTTGTAAGTCAAGGGATCGGTGCCACAGGCACCTCCCAAGACACAGAAGGTCTGATGGCATGCATGCTAACTTTGCTCCAAGAACTTAGCTTAGATTCTGCATTTGACCACCCAGCCTCTTACTAGGAGAGAATGTGGGGTAGGGAGCATGGTGTAGAATGCAGGGTACAGAGGCTGACCATGCTGCCCCAGGGGCAGAAAGCAAGAAGTGTGTCACCTATTTACTATGTGGAAGTATTCCTGTAGGAAGCCATCGTCCACAGCGCTCTTGCAGAGCTCCAGATGAGTCTGGGGGTAATAGTGCACATAGTTGACACACATCTCCTCCAAGATCCCGAATCCCCCCTGCAGGAGAGAGAAGACCCCGTCAGCTCTCGGCACAGCGCTCTCAGCACCCTGCCGGTCTGTGGCTTTCTTGTGACTACTTGTTTCCCTTCTTGCAGCGGGGTGGTCAAATGGTCCAACAACCCCTCCCCCCCCAGGATAGAGCTAGGAGGGAGGTTCCCCCCACACTCATGGGGTCTGCTGGTGGCAGGAGGGACAGAGAGAGCAGTGAAGAAGCATCAGATAGTAATAAACAAACAAAACAGAAACAAAGAGACAAGGCCTTGCTGTTCTTGTCTTATGTATAGGTTTCAGCAATGGGGTCTTAGGGAGCAGGGGACAAGTCCCTGTGGTCTCTAGTGGGAACTGACCTCCCTACACATTGCAAACCTCACTGGCTACCAGCCACATTGGTGCTGCAGAGATGCTAGCACCCGGAACAGTCTCGGTAGCCCAGGCCACCTATGACAACATGGGAGGGACAGAGCAATCCTACTGTTTGCTTTCTGCTCTCAGAGCTAGTGAACTAACCCTGAATGGGGGTAGGGGAGAAAAAGCTCCATCTGCATCCGGATCAGGAACCAGGCAGAGAGCCCAGGCCGAAGCTGTCTCAGCCTCTCTCCAGGATCCTGGTTCCTTGGGAGCATGATATCGGGAGGAGATTTTATTTGGCTGGCTAGAGCTGGTAAAGAGAGAAAGGCCCTCACTAATTCCTAACAGACCACATGGGCGGTGTGGGGCTCTGCTGGCCTCTGCTTGAGTGGTCGGGGCCTGGGGTATCTCTGTGAGGTGTGGGAGAAGAAAGATCGTCCTAAGAAGTTGCCTGCCCCCTGTGTGCCAGATGGGTCTTCCTGGAGTATCTGCTTGTGCCAAGCCCTCCGTCTTTCAGCTTTCATAGCTCTCTGTGAGCATGGGACCCCCCGAACCCCCCAGCTCTGTCACCTCAGAGATCAAGAATGAGAACACGGTCTGGATGCCAAAAGAGATTCTCCTTCCCTCCTCTCGCTTTGGAAAGGAGGCTGCATTTAAGGCCACCACCTCTTTGGATCCACAGGTTGCCAGAGGCAGGAAGCTCAGGTCTTCCTTCTGGAATCTCCCATGTCCTGTGATCTCAGATGGGGCCCCACCCCAAGAAGTCATGAGCCCTAAACAGCCAAGGAGGGATCTTATCCTTGAGACTTGGACTTGAAGACCTAGGATCTGATATTTCAGTTGCTTGCTAGGCCAGTGGCCATGAACATCCCAAGACAAGTAAGGCACTATTTATTGGCCATGAATCTGGCAAGGCAGGAACACAGCCCTGGCGGAAGTGCCTCTGGCCGAGCAGATCTAGGGGCTCTCTTCCACCAATGTCTGGCAGGTGCCTCCCTGCCCCCACCCATAGCAGAAACACCTGCAGAAAGGAGCCGATACCCGTGAAAGCGTCTGGGGAACACGCTTGCCTTAGAGACTGGCAGGAGACTAAGACGGATTAAATGTATGGGAAAGAGTCCAGCCACAGCAGGCGGCATAGCATGTAAATCCAGTGATGAGAAGTGTCCAGAATAGAAACATCTAGAGCAAGTGGATCTGTGTGGGTCTGGGTGAGGGGACCCGGAGGCGAAAGCTGTGGCTTGACTGTACGCATGGATGTGTGAACATGCTTCCAGGCAACGAGCTGCACACGTCACACGCTTCAGCTGTGTGGTGTGTGGATCATCTCACAATAAGGCTATTCACAGTGAAACAGAGTGGGCAACCCTGGACCATGGCTGAAGGCATGGGACACTGTGCGGAGACCAGCGCTCCAGTATTAGTAGGAGTTCCTAGGGTCGAGGGGTGGGATGTAGCCCCGGTCTGGCCCACTCTGAACCTTACAGTTGAGGTGTTAATTATTGGGTGCACAAGGATCAATTAGAAGGTCACTGGGATTAATGACTGGGAATAGTGGGGGCCCAGGAAACTATGAAAAACATCCCTCTCCCTGCCCAACGTGCTCCAGCTCGATGATACATTTCCTGCATACCTCACCTTGATAATAGTCCTCCCACGAGGTACTCTCCCTGGACTATCACTTCCCTGGAGTGGCTGCCCACATCTCCACAGCCCCCTAAGCTGAGCGTCCTAAGAACAGCCTTTGTCCCCTGAGGCTCCTGGCTCATGCCCCCAGCCAAAGCCCTTCTCCGTCTCTCCGACACTCACATCCTTCCTGTCACCTCTGGGAGATGTCTGCTAAAGTTTCTGTGACCCTATCACTTTGCTCATCTCCTGTAGCAGATATCTCCCTAGGTGGGCTTTCGAATTCCCAAGTACTTCCTGGCTCCCTCCCATGCCAGAGAGACACTGAGCATACGGGTACCAATGAGAACTCACCCTAGTGGTTATTGGATGAAGCCCTGAAACTGTACTGACAGCGTCACCTCCTTTTCTGACTCAGTGGGACAAGTGCAGAGCCCAGCATGCTGCCAGGATAACAGAACTAGGGGTCTGAAGGAGAAGGGTTGCTAGAGATAGGGGTTCCTGTGAGTGGTCGATCCATTTGGGGAATGCAGGAGGGGCAGTCCTGCCTCTGGAAGCCTACACTCAGCCATGGGAATGGTTAGAAATCTTTAAGCAGACTCTGGGCTATTCAATTTTCCGTGTGGGTGGCTGGAAAAGCCAGTGTGACTTACCACTGTGGCCAGTGTCTTGTTTTCTGTGTTATATGTGCAGGAAGTGATGAGGACGTCCCCCTGGAGAGAGAGGCAGCAGACACATCAGCACCTGCCCACCCGGTGCTGACAGGGATGCTCAGCTCATCCTCATGGTAACGAAGCCACTATGATATGTGATCTCCCAAGAGGAGCCCAGCACCCTCCCCAGTGAGGTTTGAAATCTATGCATCTCTGGAACTTGTAGCCATCAGTAACTTCATGGACTAGCTGGCCACATCAGATCCCCAGTTCTGCATGGGCAAAGACTACATCTTGGCATCCCCATCTCTTTCCAGTGTTGTCAGTTTGTGGTTAAGCTGAAGATAAAAGACAATGTCTGTCTGTCCCATGAAGTCCAAATGTACCTTACCCAGCTCTGCTGTGACTGCCCTGTGGACTCTCTCCTACCCCTCTGCTCTCTCTCTCCAAATATCTCCTGCCCCAGCCATCTGTCCCGGCCGGGCACTCACCTGGTAGACCGTCACCATTTTCTTCAGCATTCTGATCTCCTGAAGTTGGGAAGAGAGGAGACAAAAAAATAGCTGCGGGCCCTGATCCAGCCACCATGTTCTTCCCCACCAAATCCTCCCTGGTTGTCAGTTCTGCCTCAGTCTCTCTGGGGAAAGTCAGGGCTGACTAAGTATGGGCTTCAGTCAGGCTGGTGACAGGCAGGTCCCTACCTGGAAGTGGGGGCTGTAGTGGTTGTCTCTGTTCACCACCTTCCTCTCTTGGCCATCCCTGGCGAGCACAGTGACCACCTTCCTGCCAGTCAGGTGTGTGTGGAGCTGGGAGGCAAAGATGTGGATTCCAGAGTCCGGCAGTGCCTGTGGAAGAGCAGAGTCAGACCAGAACGTTTGCTTTTTCTTGATGGTTCTCTCTGATCTCTATCGTAAACCTGACAGAGAGTGGCTTGTTTAAGACACCCCTGTCCTTTGCCTCCTTGGGGATGCCCCAAAAGCTGAGTTCTCTTTCTCCTCAGCCAGCAGACCTTTGAAGCCCTTCCCACGTTGACAGGACAGGACCTTCCTTCTCTGTCAATGATGTTTTCAATTCCCACCATATGCAGGACCCCAGGCAGGACCTGTGCACAAAAGGCTGTGAGGTCACCATGACCCTGGTCAACAGCAATGACACTGACCACTAAGCCAGTGGCAGAAAGAATGCCAGCCCTAATGTGAGGAGGCTCCTTTCCTCGTTAAGGCATTAGGGCAGTTCCAAGGAACAGCTGTTTCCCTCATCTGTGTTCATTATTTAGACACCAAGTGTTCTCAGATGCACCATTATACACGACACCATTCCATCGCCCTGCTGTGGTCCTCGGCTCCTCTCGTGCTGCCAGCCAGAACTGAAGATCCTGGTGTGGACAGCTGACATTCGATGACCCTGGACTGCTGTGCTTTCTTCAGCTCATCTGCCTTTACTTCTGAACCTTCTGTCCCTGCCCTTCACATTGTAGTGTCTTTATGCCCCTTGCAATGAAGGGACTTCATGACTAACCTGTGACTACATATGCTGGGCCAGAGATGCAGGGATATGGCGGAATGTGATCTGTGGACAGAGGTCGAAGAAGCCAGCATCACCCCTCCTGACCTGTCTGTTTTGACCTGGGAGGAAAGATGATTTCTCATCCTGGCCCCAGGCTAAAGTTCTTGATTGAGCATAAGAACAGATGTGTTCAGTGTCTCAGCCTGAGAATATTAGGCCCAGTTAATACTTCAAAGACCAGGTGCTCAGGTAGGGAGGACTCTTGAGAACAGGTGTCATCCCATGAGTACACTGGGAAGAAGCATCTACTATGAGCTCTGTGACAAAGAAACCTGGCTCCATGGTGCAGCTTTGGGCTATGTGTCCTGTCTTGGCAGGCCTGGGTCTCCCTGTCTGCGATCCAGGAGTATGTACAATTCCATGACAGGTCACTGTAAGAAGCAGCCAGCAGAGAACACAGGACACACAGCAGACAGTAAAGTCACATCAGTGACATCAAAAGAGCTCCAGACAGTAAGACTGATGGCAGCCAGCCAGAGAAAGGTGCAAAGGGCGAGAGCAGATGCTAACAGAAATGAACAGAGGCTACGGACAACTGAGAGCTACAGGTCTGTGCACTCGCCTGCCTCCCAAACTATGGAGAACCATCACAACGGGCCATAGCATGAGCGAAAAGCGTCGCAGACACAGTCTGGAGAGGGCTCTGTGAAATCCCCATTGGTGACTGTCCCCACCCTTACTGAGCAGTGTGGCTCCTCCAGACCTCCATGTCAGGAAATTCCTCACACCGGCTCCACAACAGCTTCTTTCCAGGTGGGAGGTGAGCCCAGCTAAGACAGCCTGGCACAGGCTAGGAGCCACTGTCTACTCGTCATAAAAGCCAAGGCCCCTGCTGTGTCACCTTGGGCTTGCACAGCCTTAGGGACACTGGGTACTTTGGTGCCTTCTTTAGTCCCTGCCTGGAGGTGAAACATGATATGACGGGAGGCTGTGCAGCCTGTAAAAGGTGAGTGCCATTTGGAGGTTTGGACACTCCTGTAACAAAAGCAGTTCAAATGTACTGTATGGGTTACTGGAGAGCTGGTTCAGCTGGTAAGAGTGCTGGCTGCTCTTCCAGGGGACTTGGGTTCAGTTCCCAGTCCCCTGGTTGGTTGGATCACAACGGCCTAACTCTATCTCCAGGGGATCCAATACCCTCTTGTGGCCTCAGCTGGAGCACACACTCGTGCGTGCACTTGTGCACAGAGACAGAGACACAGAGACACAGAGACAGAGAAACAGAAGGAGAGACAGTCAGAAAGAGAGAGAGAGAGAACAGGGAGGACCATATATCAAACACATACATAAGCATTTTTAAAGTGACATATTTCAGAAGGGTGAGTACACGGCATGGACCATTTCTTGCTGGAATCGGGTATGCAGAGACTCAGACAACCTTGATTCCGGATCAGGGGTCCAAAGTCCTCTTGCTACTCTCCCCTGGTCATCGAAAGCAGTGGGTTGTGTGTAGGACCCTGCCCACTCACCACCTGGGTGCACTTGTCTGTGCAGTAGCCAGTCAAGACAAAGGCAGTCTCCTGAGGGGGGATGGCCATCAGGGGTGTGTACACCAGTCCGAGCTCCAAGATGCCTGCGTCATAGCGTCGGACAGTAGCTGTGTAGTGTAGTCGGATGCCTGAGGAGTCATGCCGGCCTGAGGAAGAGGCGTGGTAAGTAGAAGACCCTGAGGTACCCCTTGGGACACAGTGTGCCTAGTCACCCTTTCTGATTCAAGAGAGCAAGAAAGAATGGAGTCAGAAGCTGCTCTTGGCACACCTGTCACCTCTATGGGGGGTTTTCATTGTAAAGGCCACCATTCCCATTTACAGCTGGAGAAACTGAGGCTAGAGGGTGAATGGAAGACTCTGCCTAAGACCCAGGGTCTGAACTTAGCCTCAAACCCCGGTCCAGCAGACTGGGATGCAGGATGTTGCTGGCAGGCCCTGGCTCTCTTCTGCTCATCAGTCGAGGGTACCTCCTTTTGTACTGTCTCTACTTTCCCACCTCTAGGCCAACAACATTTCAACTCAAACAGTCCCTGTGTCTCTAGGCTGATGACATCAGAGGCAAATAATAAAAAGAAGTGGCAATTGGTTAAAATTTAGATGGGGATTAAATAATGAGATAATCGTGGATTTTGATATTAATAGAAAAGCAGCCTGCCTCAAAATTCACCAACTGACAGGAGCATCCTTATATTTGGCAAAAGATCCATAAATATGTGCAGACGATCAAGGAAGACAGACTTCCCTGACACCCAAGGAGTTTTCAAAAATCCATTTGCTCTCAGGTTTTAAATGAGCAATAAATCCCCTCTGGGTGCTCAGGCTGCAGCCGCCTCTCGCCTTTCCCTGCTGCAGATAATTTCCATGGTGGAGGCATTGCTGCAGCCAAGAGGAAAGTCGCTTAAGACTTTCGGTTAGCATTGCCAGTTCCTCATTCAGCTGAGAGCTGGGTGCAGGAGCTGCTCCAGGCTCACTGTGGACAGACCCCATGACTATAGGGTGTGTCTCTCTACTCCTCATTTGCATAGACAAAGATAAGTGTTCAGAAGAGGGGAGAGGAAGAGAAAGGATGCTGGGGAGAGAATGGAAAGGGGAGACATTTGATGGAAAATAGGGTACATGAGCAGAGAAATATTTAGTTTCTGATGTGGTGTCCTCTGTCAGTCCTCTAATGACCCCTCTTAAGTTGTTCACCTTCAGGCACGGGGTGACCTGGCCATAACGGTGACTTCCTGTGACTGTGTTACGGTCCCTTTGCCTAACAGTATTCTCCGGCCCAGAAGCCACCCACTACTTTTCTCCAGCTCTGTGCCAGGTGGGGGAACAGAAGCAGGTAGGCAGGTGTGGCCCTGCCCTGGGCATTTTTGACCTAACTGGACAGTTTGGGCCATCTAAACACATGACACAAGCTGGGCAAAGAACCTGTCCAGAGTTCATGGTGCCTGGCTGGCTAGCTGCGCGCAGGGCCCTTGGCCTTCTGGCTCTAAGGCCTGCTGTAGTGCCCTGGGAGGAGGTAACAACATCCTGCCTACCACATGGGATTTGTGAGATTCTCTCCTCACTGAGCGTTCAGATGCTCAACAGTACACCTCCAAACCTTGCCTGAGGGTCCATGGCAGACATCACTAATCAATCACAGCACTAGCTTGAGTGGCTACTCAGAACCCCAGGTTGGAAACTAATTAGGATGCTGACTATAATAAAGTAGACAAGAAGCAAAGGCCTGTGCTGTCTCTGGCGTGCACAAAGTCCTGTTTTTCTGTGCCCTGGCAGACTGCACCCAAGCATCTGAGAGACAGAAGCAGGGCCAGGGGATGTGCCCTGAGCACTCATACCTTGTATCCTCCGTGGATTGTGGTAATGAACTTCCAGTCGGAGAAACCGGGAGGACCTCTGGCCCCCAAAGGAGACACCAGCTTCTTCTGGGTAGTAAAATGCCTGTGCAGGACAGGAGTATTAGACAGGGGTCCTTCGGGGCTCTAGGACAAACCTGGCCAGCAGTTGGGGCCTGAGCAGAAGCTCAGCAAGTGGCTGGGTTAGAAGGATTCTCTCCTGGGGCTAAGTAGGCCTTGCTGTCACACAAGGAAGGTCCTATCAGGAGGGCACTGAGCCTGGGTTAAGCCACCCTTCCAGACCTTCCAGTCCTGCCCTCGACATCCTCTGGCCTGAGGACCTAAAGAGAGCTTGATAAGACTTTTAGGCGTGGTCTACTGACAACTTGTCTGGACACAGGCAGTCCGGGGATCATGCTGTGCACAGAACCCAGATCCCTGCGAGTGATGCCCCACTGATGAGAGATGAACACCCGTGATCTGGTGCATTTTCATGGAAGGCTGCAAGGAGTTTTTGTGGTGCCCAAAAAACAAAGGTGCAAGCATCCTAGAGGTGACTGTGGCTGCTTGGAACCGGCACTCCTTCCCATCTCTCTCTTTGGACATTTTAGGATGTAGTTTTGTGGAGACGGGTGCAGGGAGTTAGAATCCAGAGGACTCCAAAGAAGGCCTGGGAATGATGCTACAGTGTCCTAATTATAACTTTAAACTGTCAAGTTGACAAAGCCTAGACTCATCAGAGACAACCTCAGCTGTGGAGTTACCTCTGTCAGATTGGCCTGTGGGCTCATTTATGAGGTTTGTTTTGATTCTTAACTAACTTAGGAGGGCCAAGGCGACTGTGGGCAGCACCATTCCCTGGGCTTCGTAAGAACACTGAGTATAAGATGGCCTGCAAACCAACTAGTAAACAGCATCTTCCATGATTCCTGCCATTCTTCCTTGCCTATGAGTTCCTTGGTCAGAGGCGATGTGGCACATCAAGTAGGCCTGCCATGACTTCCCTCAGTGAGGGTCGGTGACCTGAAAATGGATGCCACGTAAATCCTTCCTTTCCCCAAGTTGATTTTGGCCGTGGTATTTATCACGCCACCAGAAAACTAGAAGAGGCATATAGTAATATATGCATACCTTGGCGCCCAGGGCCCATGCCGCCAGCACGTGGCGACAGTAGTTGAGTTGGTCTGGTTTCTCTTTGGAGTCACAGGGTCCGTTGTACTTGGGGAAGTCCTTAGACTCGGTTGCACACTGGAAGACCTCCATGTGGTGCACTAGGGCCTCATTGCCCTCAGTGATAATGGCCTCATACTGCAGAGGAACAGACCACCCTGAACTGGAAACCCAGTACCTGCCTAACCCTCCCACTTGGCTGGACCAGCTGGGCCTTAGCTTCTCAGCTATAAATGAGAAGGGAACTTCAGGGTTTCCAGTTCACAGCCAGGAGGTAACAGAACCCAAAGAGCTCTGGAGAAGAAAGTAGGAATCCTACACTGATTATTCCTGAGAAGATGGAACTAGGAAGGTGGCTGTCTTTGTGGGTATGGGTGACTCTGGGCCCATGAAGCTCCACTGGGAGGCAAAATGGACTCCAGGCTAGTGCCTGGGCCTCGAGAACATCTATACAACCAGGCTACTCTTTGCTGTGTGACCCTGGGCATTCACATGACCTTTCTGGGTTCTTCTTCCTCTTCTGGAACAGGGACAGTATTTGGGACTTCTGTGATGAAGTCCCTAGTTGCAGCTTTGGAGCAATTGGATTGAACTGCTTTTACATGAGAGAAGGTGGCCAGAAAGATTGACAGCAGTTTTAACCTCAAGGGCAATTGCAGAAGTAAAAAAAAAATTATTGCTTTGCTCTAGGCAGGTAAGACAGGATTATAGGGGCTCTGAGGCAGATCGTGAATGGGGGAAGGGTAGGCAGGGCAAAGGGGACTAGTCCATATGTGCTACTTCTAAGGGAGTCAGGCTAGCATCTCAGATTCATGCAACTCTGGGCCCTGGGTGGAAAGCAGAGCTGGACCCCTATTTACCATGATGATGTGGTGTCGGGGGAAGCTCGGGGGTAGCTCAGTGATGTAGCACCAGTATGTAGTCTCATTGTCGGGGATGAGGACATCAGGAGCCCGGATATCCATGGTTTGTACATCGTCAGGCATGGCAGGAGTGGGGACCTCAGACTTCAGAAGCTGCACCCGCTGCAGCCCTGTTCGTAGGCCTGAGGTGTTGATGGCCTCCAGCGACTGGAATGGCTCTTCCAGGATCCCATATACTAGATGGACGGTGTCATCCTGCAGCCCAGACAGAACCAGTTGATTGCCCACTCAGAGCCAGCATAGGTTCAATGGTGAGTGAAGAGAACCATGTCCCCTGCCCATCCACTTCTACCAGGTAAAGCTCCTCACTGTCAGCTTAGCAAATGAGGAGACCTCAGGCTGCTTCTGAAATCCTGCCCTCACCTGTCAAACACTTTTTTTTCTTTCTCACACACTCTACATTTGCTTAGCATCCATTCATGTATCCATCCACTGGGCCCTGCTATAAGGCAGGCTGGGACTCTTACTTCCTCTATGAACCCCAAGGTCACCGGGGGCAGGGGAAAGGTATTGGTTGGTTCACAACTGAGGAGTCAGTAACCACCTAGGGAGCCAAGAAACAAATCTGGGGAACCCCAAGTTTGACAGGGAGCAGTGTCATTGAGTTTCCCCCAAACCCCAGGAGCTGGACATGTAACAATCTACAAGTCATTGCTGTGATGAGGGCCCAGCCAGACCACAGAGATGGGTTGGTTTCCTCACAGGTTGCTATGGACAGAGGCTGGTGGCTCTGGGTGGAGACTTTTCTGGAAACGACAGCAGCCCCTTCCTGGGTGGGTACCCAAGGGTGAACCTTCATGGTGGACAGCCAGTGTGCTCTGGTTGGTAGGAGCCCCAAGGGCTGCTCTTGGGAAAGACATCTTGCAAGTTCTATGCAGAAGTCTCTGGTCCCAGAACATGCGAACATCGGCTGCCCTGTGGTGCATTCTGGAAGGTTCTCTGATTGCTCTTGCCTTGCCTACAGGAGGGTGGGGACTTAGACAACCCATCTCCAATGGCCCTGCTCTGGCCTCTTTGTGTCCGGAGCTCCTGGGTTATTCTATCCCCTCTTTGCCCAAAATTCCTCATTTGTTTTCTTGGAATCTAGATTTGTCTGTTTGACATCTAGTTACTAATCACAGATCTCAGCGAATGGCCAGTTGGTTACCCCTTCCCGAGATCCATTCTTAGGTTGAGTATAACTCACCTTCCAAATCCTGTAGTCCAGCTGAACCCAAATCACTAGAAACGTTTTTGTACAACTTTTCTACTCCAAGCCCTAACTTGCCTCAGAGCCAGAACCTGGTAAGCAGAGAGCACTCTGAAGCCCAGAAAAGTCAGAATTATCCCCCTGCTGCCGGCCCCTCCTAGCCTTTGCCCTACACGCCCAGTGAAGCTCATTGCCAAGGTTGTTCCCCATGCTACCTAGTGACTGATCCTGATGTGTCCTCATGCTGTGGTGGCCCCTCCTGGGGGACTGTGAGTAAATAAGGTTCTTCCCACGGCACCAGCATCTCTACTCTGTCTTTCAGCCCCTGTCTGTACCGTCAGGAAAGATTAACTAAGGGAACAAGAACGCAAGGGTTGCATCAGGTCGAGATGGACTGGCTTTTCCTAACGGTAGTGGCTAAGGAGCCCAGGTGCTTGGCAACTGTGTTACAGCTGTGAAGTCCACCTTCCATATTATGAATCCAGTAGCTCTCAGCCTTATTTTATAGATGAGTAGATTGAGGTTTGGAGGAGAAAGGGACCAGCCCTGAGCCTCAAAGCAACTGGGCAGGGTAGAAAGCCTGGTGTTCGTTCTACATAACAGGCTGATGGAGGCAGGATAGATAAGCATCCCAGGGCAAGAGAATTCCAACCAACAGTCACAGCTGGAAAGAACACTGGCTACATGTCTGCGGGGAGCTTTATGGAGCCTCTCAAAACAGCTTCCGTCTGCCAAGTGGCTCTCTTCATGTGTGTGAGTTCTACCTCGGGCTTCCATGGAGGGAGGAGCCTTGGCCTGATACTTTAGGATGCAGGGAAGGTTCAGGAAAATAGCTCTTGCACTGGGCAGCCCACCTCAATGACGTAATCCTTGGGGTCGCAGGTGACAAAGGGCCTCTTGAAGAGCAGGGATAGGCCATTCGGAGTCCTCTGTGCCTGGATCAGCTCGTAGTCCTGCTGGGAATCCAGATGGATCTGCCCCTTCTGGTCACTCCAGGCATCCTAGAGAGACAGGCTCAGGGTCTGAGCAGGAAGGAGCCCCCCCCCACAGTAGAGCACACTTCTCTAGTGGAGATCACATCCACTACCCCGAGTGAGTCACCAGCTCCACAGAAACCCAGCAGGGCTAGGAAGCTGCTGATTGTCACTCCTGTTGGATTTTTATCTGTCTCGTTCTTTTTCAATGTTGGGACCAAACCCAGGGCCCCGTGTATGTAAGGGGAGCAGGCCTCCCTTGAACCAAGTTTTCTAGCCCCCCCATCCTACCTGAAGTTGCACCCTCAGCCAGCCTCCTTTCAACCTGCCACACTTAGCCAGGTGCCTGAGACCCCCAGACAGTTAGCCATACAGGTTCTCAGGGCTTAGAGTGAGACGTGGAGAAGTATACTGCATTGTTAAGGTGACCATGGCTTCGAACAGGACTGCACACCAGGGTTAGACATTTGAGACTAGAGCCTTGGACCTAGACAGATGATGGTGGAGCCAGAGTAGGGAAAGGCAGGGCAGCATTTAAGGTGGCACTCACTGTCCACGTGTGTGCCCCATGCTTGCATAAAACTGAGAGCAAAAGCTCCCTTAAATACTGTACCATAGGAATCTCTTACTCTAGTGCTAGCCTTGCCTGGAGAGAGTAAACTGAGGTCTGGGTTGGGGAGGCTGCCCCAGCTGCACTGGCAGCAAGAGTGAAGATTTTCCCAGAATAGCTCCTAGAGCCTAGATCACTGGTCCAGGTCTCCCTGCCTTCACCTGCAGGGCTCCAGGGCAGGGGAAGAGGAGCAGGCTGTGTGTGTGTGGGGGGTGACATCCAGCAAGTGGGCTTCCCTCTGAATTCATGAGACTCAGACCTCTGCTGTGAGGACTGTTGGGGATGTTTCGATTTAGTCCTACCTCCAAGGCTATCACAGCGTAGGAAAGCAAAACCTGCAAGAAATGAGCAAAATTTCCCCTAGGGACAGCCTCCTGGTGACTCTCCTGCTGGGGACCCTGCTGACTTACAGCAGGACCAGCCAGGCAGCTGGCAGTGCTGCTGGGAATCTACAGTGTGTACCCGAGCATACTGTGGCCTAAGGCTCTCCATTTCTGATGTCTGTGTTCAAAGGAATTCATTGTGCAAACGGACCTGTCAGGAGTGGAAACAGCCCCCTCGGTGGTGGAAGCTGCCGAGTGGAAAAGCTGCACCGGGGAAGGGGGAAAGGAACGGTAACCCCTCTGGGGCCCAACAAGGCTCTTCTGTCTCCCACACACCTCAGACTGTGAACCCAGAGTCACCGTGCAGCCAGCCCTGCTCTCTCATCCTGCTTGACAGTTCTGAGCAAATGGCCGGCCTCACTGTGAAACAGGGAGAGTGACTGCCATGCTCAGCTTAAGAAAGCATCTCCTAGTCAGGTTTAGGGGCTTACACCTGTAATCCAACACTGGGGAAGTAGGAGGATTAACACAAAGTTGAGGCTAGCCTGGTATGAAGAAGGTACCTTCTGATCTGATAAGAAAAATCTTTGACCATCTCTTCTCCTGTAGATGCAGAGTTAAATTCTATCCCAAAGAGGCCCTGATGGCCCGTCCCTCTGCAGAGGAAGGAGGAGGAGGAGTAGAACCACAGAGGGTGTGTGTGTCTCATCCCGCTACTGATTGGAGGGGGCCTGAAGGATGCTCCAGTATGTAGCAGAGTTCCTGCTTGCTCTCCTAGCATGCAGGTGTTCAGGGAGATTTTGAACAGAAGGAACCAGAGGTATTCTGTTGGCCTGGGCTCAGCTCGTGTGGTGAGGGTGGGGTTGTCCCACTCCTGGGTTGCAGTGGCATCTGCTTCTACCTTCACCACCATCGAGTATAGCACAGAAGGCCTGTGTGTGCTGTGCCCCAGGCTGGTGTGCATGCTGCCTGCTCTACTAAGCCACATGTCACCTGGCCCACAGCAGGTGCGTGTGTACCGGAAGTGTGGCATGGAATTGTTAGTTGTAAACCTGGAGGACATGCCGGGTCTGTACTCATGGTGGGGCTGCGTGACATGTGGGTCCTCCATATGCCCTTACCGTCCTTGGGATGGCCGCAACCATTATTTCGGGGTGCATTTAAGGACTCCAGGAAGAGCCCACTTACTGTTGCATCCTTTAGTGAGTGTCCTTAGGGTGCTGAAGGGCTTAATTAAGATTAGTGGTATCAAGCGCAGAAGCAGTGGGCAAGCTTTCTTTGCTGATTGTAGGGCATGGCTGTGTGAAGCTAGCCAGCTGGGGGCTATGGACATGAGGACGAGACAGAAAGATGGCAGGGGACTCACCGCAAAGTAGGCCCTGTCCCCATCAGTCCAGATCATGATGAGGTCTGCGTTCTCCATCTCCCCTCGATCCGACATTCCAAACAGGACCCCAGCCTTCAGCCCTTGCACCTGGAGCTGGAAGTGGACGATCTCCTGGACATAGCTGACATTCCATGAGAGCTCTAAAATCCCATCAGGGTCCAGGGGGATGTGGTAGGGGAAGGGGCTCTCTGAAGGCTCCGAGCCCTGCAGTGCAGCCACCAGGATGACCAGGAAGATGGCCACAGCAGTGCCATACATGGAAGCCGCCTGACGGACGCTGGGGCTGGGGAGGCCGCTCCAGCAAGACTGGTGGCTGAGATGAGCCTGCATGGCTGGGATGAGCACCCCAGCCCCACTGGACCATTTATGCCTGTCCGGTGGGGTTGGGCCAGGCTGCACCTAATCACATTTGTCTGGTGGGGAATTCAATTGTCCTGGTGACCCTCCCACCAGCCTGTGCCCTGGGGCAAGCACTTTGCTGCCATCCTCCTCTAATTGTCACTAATGACACAAGGACATCATCAGGGGACTCAAAGCAGAGTGGCTGATGTCCTCCAACGAATCTCTGATGCCTGCTGGAAACAGCTACTCTCTGCAGACATAGATCCTAAGGATGCCTCCAGCCAGGCCCTGCTGAGTGCCTCATAGGCATCCAGGTCCCATGTCCTCTCCACCTGCTCCAACTGAGGTCCAAGGGGCTCTTTCCTGAGTGACAGTGAGTGGTGGGTTCCTGGCTCCTGTTTTTACAATACTGAAGGGTGGATAAGTTTCAAACTAAAAATAAAAGACAGTCCCCAAATAGTCCGTGTTTAGACACTCTCTCCAAGGCCTGCTGTTCCCACTTTTTCTCCTGTTTCCCCACGGGCTCCAGCTGGCACCACGGCTGCTACAGAAGGAGTGGGTGCAGAGACAGCACAGGGTGGGCAGAAAGGGGGTGAATGGGCACCCATGGCTGTGGGGACAGCCCTTAGGGAAAAGGAGGGTGGGGGACACACCTGTTCCCATCTCACTAAATCTCTCAAACCCGGGGCCTCCTCTTGCTTCTCAGGCCTGCCGCCCCAGTGCTATTTCTCCCATACCGACCACAGGGCCTCTGCACAGGTTGACATTCCTATTGCTCAGCCCTGTCTGTCTCATGATGAGAACTAGCAGTGTCCATACCCCCAACACCAGGAAATTCTACTTGGTCTCCTGCTTGGATCCAAAGCCAAATACCTCTGTACCTCACTGTGACTAGAGGTCCCTCCAACCTAGTTGTGAGACCTTCTCTCCTTCCTTCTCTCCCTCTTTCTCCTCCTGCTTTCTTCTCAGAAACATAGCAGCCCAGCCTGAGCTCTGTTCCACAGAGGAAAAGGGACCTCAGTCCTGCACACAGGTGATATTTCCAGATAGTCCCAGCTTTGCCCTGGAGAGCTGATAGGCAGAACCTCCAGGGCTAATGGGCAAATAGTTCTGCACAAGCCAGGACAAGAGTCACAGGCTCTGAGGTGGGTGTGGCTTAGCTAGCCACAGCCTGATTTTCAGTGAGCCCTTAGGTCCTCTCCTAGGAAGGGTCGGGGTGCTGGCAGGAGCCTGACTGCAGCAGGTAGTGTCCCTTCCCTGGATCTAGGGTAAGAGCAACAGTTGTGCTCGGTGCTCAGAGGAGAAGCACGGTTCTTAGTAAATAGCAGAGTCACACACACACACACACACACACACACACACACACACACACACACACACACACACTCTCACACATTTATTTTTAACAGATTCAAAAAGCAGTCCTGTTCTGCAGCTAAGAACAAGGCTGGAACGCTGGCAGAAGTGATTCAGCCAACTTCAGAAGTAACAATTACCCAGTCTCGGTAGTTACCAGGAGGGGGATGCAGGCCTGCCTGCTTTGCTGGCTTTGAGAGGCCAGCCTGTGGTTGTCCCCATCTGACACACAAGGGGATAGAGCCACATAGGGGAAAAGATGGGTACCCAGGGTCACACAGCCATCAGTGGCAGGGAAGGGCAGGGAAGGGCATAGGCAGGACAGCATTCAGGGACCCCAAAATGGGTTCTCTTAGCAACATCAGGGGTAGGAGTGTACCCTGACAGTCAAGATCAGGAAAATCCCACGGGAGTCATGAGGATGTGCTGACCAGAACTAAAACCTGGAAGAAAAACCAGATGTTAAGGCAGAGCCAGCAGGGCCCATGGGCATCCATAGCTAGCCTTTCTATGTATGTATGCATGCATGTATGCATGCATGCGTGTATATATGTATGCAGGTATGTATATATTTATATATTATTTTTGACATATATTCTCACTATGTAGAGCAGGCTGGCCTTGAACTCACAGAGATCTGTCTGTCTTGCCTCTGCCTCCTAAATGTTGGATTTAAAAGGCTGGGTGCTGGGATTTGAACTCAGGTCCTCATGCTTGTGGGCAAGCATTTTAACTGCCTGAGCCACCTCCCCAGCTCTTACGTTTCAGTGTTGGTTTTTTAAGTTTTATTTATTATTGTTACCATTATTTGCCTTTCCTCTTATTAATCTTAAAGAGGACTGATCTGACCCTGGAAAGGGAACAGTGGTCAGCTGTCCTGTCTGTGTCCCAGGTGCTCTGAGTGGCTACACACACTGAGCTGACTGGACACACCTCCTTGTAGAGTTTGGGAGGTCCAGTGCTGGGGGTGTTGCCCTTCCTTCTCTCCTGCTCTTGCCTGCACCCCCACCCTAGTGACTCTGCTAGGGTTTGACTATGTCAGCTGTCTTCCTAGGGTAGGGGTGGGCTGGGGGTGGCACCCAGGACATTACTGTCACCATGTCAGGAAATAGACTCCGTGTGCTGTTAAATGCCTGGCTTCGCTCCAAGCCTCATCGATGATGGCTGACCTCATTTAGAACCAATTTCAGCGTTTTAATAAGCCCCTTGCCTTCCTGAATTTCTCTGATGTTGGAGGCCTTCGGGAGCTGTAATCCCCCACTGGCTCTGCCACATGAGGCCATCTGCGGCTACGTCCTGACCGTGGGCGGTGACAACCAGCAGTGCGGCTACCGGAGTGGGGGCATAGAAGCTGACCTGGACAGCTGATGCAGACTAGTCAGGGCAGGCCATTCCGCAGCAGGGCCACAGGACCACACTCCCAGCCTGAAGCTGAGCTCCTAGGGACTTCCTTGGGACGGATCAATATAAAGCTTGTGACAGGCAACATGTCTTCCTTGGGGAGTTGTCTTCTGTCCCCTCAACCTAAGCACAGAGGCTGTGACTGAAGGTTGAAGAGGCATGTTCTCCCAGGGACAAAGCCCAGGATGAAGCCCAGGTTCAAGCACAGATGAGACATCTGTGTTTTGAGATGTCCAGCGCCAGGAACAGCGGCCACGAAAGGACCCGCAGGATGAAGACTGTAGGAGCCCACGCCAGCAGTGCTGGAACCTGTGGCAGGATCCAGGAGCAAGTCCAGGAATATATCTGCGAGCAAGGCCCTGTGTGTGGGGTGTCCAGCAATCCCATGTGAACCTGAGCAGGTCACCAGGAACGAGCCTTCAAGAGTGACCTACACCCTTGATGTCTCCTTCAGGATCCATCTCTTCTGAGAGTATTGAGTGATGAGAGAGTGAAGGGGAGGCGGCCCCCCACACCACACACCACACACATACATAACACGCACACCACACACATACCACACACATATACACAATATCACAAACAACACACACAGCACATACAGCACACACACCACACACACACACCACACATATCACACACACACACACACACACACACACACACACACACACACACACACACACACACCACATACACCATACACAATACTCACACACCACACACACACACACACACACCACACAGCACACATACCACACACATACACACTGTACGCAATACTCACACACACCACACACACACACCACACACACACACCACACACACACATCACTTACATACGCACTTCTCCTACTACACACACATACCACACATAGCCCCTACCCCACCCCCACATACCACACCAACACTAACAAACTGTTTTGCCTCTTTTTGAGGCCACACTGCACATGGAGGTCAATAGCTTAGTTATCTCTACAGTAGTCTTTCACCCACTGCTGACCCAAATCTGCCAATCTAAAGAGGTGAAGCTACCCCACAAGGATATCTTGTGGCAACTATACTGGCGTAATTCCACAGGCACTGGATGGCTGGGACCCAAGGCCAGGAGAGTACTAAAGAGGCATGTGATTGGCACTCCCACCCTCAAGGTGCTCCCTGGTTCTCAGGGTGTCATGATTGACACAATCATGTTCCAGTGTCTGTATCCAATCGCAGGGATAGGTAAGGTCACAGGGCAGAGGGACTTTGTAGGTGTGATTTAGTAGAGCCTATGCACGTGGATATGTATGTTTGTATGTGTAAACGGGGGGGGGGGGCACATATGCATGAGTATGTGGAAGCCAGAGAACAGTCTCAGATAATCTTCCTCAGGTGCCAGGAGCCATTTGGTTGTTGCTGTTTTGGAGACAGGGTCTCTCACTGGCTTGGAGTCACCAACTAGGCTAGGCTGGTTGGCCAGTGATGCCTAGAGATCCACCTGCTTCTGCCTGAACCCCAGCACTAGGGGTACGAACCACCACGTCACATGACAGTGGGTCCTGGGGATTGAACCCATGTCCTTGAACTTACACAGGAAAGACTTTACCAGCCATGCCACTTTCCACTAGGCTGAGGATCTTGAAGTGAGAGAGTCCTAGGTTATCCCAGCGAACCCAGAAGAGGAAGGGAAGCCCTGGGATAGGATGTAGGAGGCTCCAAGTCAGTGTGGATGTGGCACCGGAAGTGAGATCTGGGAAGAGACATCTCTGGCTTGATGCTGAAAGGTGACCCAAACCAAGGAATGTGACAAGCTCTAGATGAGGAAGAGGCAGGCTCTCTTCAGGCCCAGGACAAGCCTGTCCTACTGTCCCTCAGAGCTGCATGTTTGAGGGTACACTGCAGTGACCAGAGGGATCATATGTACTCCAACCTGGCCCCATTTCCACAGGCTGTGTTCCTATTCCAACTCATTCAGCAAATCAGCACTAAGCACCTTCAGGTCAGGCTAGAAACGGACACTGGGTAAGGATGATTGGGTGAAAGACAACCCCAGGGTGTGCAGAGAGAGGCCAAGAGATGAGTAATCAATATGGTTGTGAGCAGTTTTCCAAGGGCAACTCGACAAGACTGGAGTGCACCCCAAAACTATCACACAGATGATAAAGAACCAGTCTTCACCCTCCCCAGTGAAAAAAGTGGGTGAGCTGTTTCTGCATCCAGAGGAGGGGGAGGGAAAGGAAGAGGGGGAGGAAGAGGAGGAGAAGAAGGAGGAGGAGGAGAAAGAGGAGGAAGAAGAGGAAGAGGAGGAAGAAAGAGGGCCTTGTTGGCTTCAGCTGTACCTCAAAGGACTGATGACTTTACTAGGGCCCCAGAGAGAGTGAATGGTAGCTACAGCCTAAGCTGAGGCCAGTAATTGTCCTTCAGATCTCTGCCCAGATCTCTGGGGCCCTACCACCTCTGTCCCAAGTATCAGGGCCGCCGTATCCTAGATTACACCAATGGATAGCTGCTGTTGGCTGCTGCCTGGAACTGTTGACACTACCTGGTGCCACCCAGCCCCAGGACCCCCAACTCACCCAATTTTGTTTAAGCTGATACAAGGAGATTTGGTTCCCGAAGTCTGAGAAGTAACCAGCCCTAACCTCTACCCTCACTAGCTGGGCCACATCTGATTGGGGAAACCTGAGCTGAGGAAAACACAAGTTCCCAGCAGGATGTAGCCCTCAGCTTCCCTCTTGGCCACCTAAAAGCAAAGCTGACCCTTGACCCTTGACAATGAAGTGAGTGTTTCTGGAGGTTCCTATGGCAGGCAGAAGGAGGCAGGGTCCAGTGCTGTGGTCTCCCTGTTTAGGTCTCATTTCTCTCATAAGGCGTCGATGGAGGCGATGTACCAGGTATGGGCAGGGGTGGGGGTGGCAATGGAGTCCATGTGACAGGTGCACCAGGGGAGGGGGCTCCATGAGTTGTCATGGGCAGAGGCTGGGATGTGCCTGTGCTAAGCTGTTACAAAACTGCAAATGCTCCTGAAATCACAAAAAGAAGCTCAAGAATGTCATTCCTAGGAGCGACTGCCATTAATGTCATTAAACGCACACTTCAGGACAATTCATCTTGCAGAAGGGCCTTCCTCTTCTGTGTCCAGGGGTCTTTCTTCATCACACTGATACCCCATCTCCGTTTGTTTCTCTTCCTGAGGCCTGGCAGCGCCTCTTCCCCTCCCCCTCCACTCTACTCTCTGTCTCTATGACCTCCATCACTATAGGGACTTCACACAAGTGGAATAACACAGCACATGTATGTTCTGTGTTGGGCTATTCCCACCAGCACGTTGTTTTCAGCATCCATCCATGCTGCAGCAGGTGTCAGAATGCCATCCCTGCTTAAACTAAATAATTCTAATGTGTGGGTGGACAGCACATTGCTTACCCGCCAGCCATGGATGGACACTTGTGTGCGTGAGTGTGTGCACAGGCACTTGTGGATGTGGACACCAGAAGTTCCTATCCAGTGTCTTTACTCAATCATTTTTCTACCTCATTGTTTAGACAAGTTTCCTCATTGAACCAAAACTCAAAAGTAGGCTATACTTGCTGACCAGGTGAGCCCAGGGGATCCTCCTGTCTCCGCCTCCCCAGTACCTGGGTTACTGGTGTCCCACCATACCTGGCTTTGGTACTGGGGATCAAGCTCAGCTCCTCTTGCTTGCTTGCTTGCATGGTATCCTAGTTTCATTTCTGCTGCTGTGACCAAATGCTCTGACAAAAAGCAACTTAAGGGAGAAAGTGTTTATTTTAGCTCACAATTCCACGTTCATTACTGTGGGGTACTCAAGGCAGCAGGAGCTTGAGATAGCTGGTCATATCACACCACACTCAAGAGCAGAGAGAGAACGCATGCATGCATGCTTATGCTCAGATCAATTTTCCCATTCTTATACAATGCAGGACCCAAACCCAGGGGATGGTGTTACTCGTTTTCAGCGTCGGTCTTTGTAGTGGTCTGAATGAAAATAGTCCCCATAGGCTCATACATTTGAATAGTTGATGGCACTGTTTGGGAAGGATTAGGAGGTGTGGCCTCAATAGAGGAGGTGTGTCCCTGGGGATCAGCTTCAAAATCCTACACCATTCCTAGCTAGTCCTGTCTCTTTCCCCTTCTCCCTCTCCCCTACCTCTTCCTGCTTCCTGTTTGCATCTCAAGGTGTAAACTCTCAGCTACTGCTCCAGCACCATGCCTGCCTACTGCCATGCTCCCCACCCCACCACGATGATCATGGGCTCACTCTCTGGAACTGGGAACCCCAAGCAAACTTTCTTCTGTAAGCTGTCTTGGTTGTGGTGTCTTCACATCAACAGAGAATAACTAAGACAATTTTCCCACGTCAATTAAGGAAATCAAGACAACCCCCTACAGACATGTCACAGGCCAGCTGATCTAGACAATCTCTCACTCTTTCCGGATGATTCCAGGTTGTATCAAACTGACAAACCACAAGTGACAAGCCTTTACCAACTGAGCCACTCCCTGACTGTTTCCACCTTTTCAGTGTTGGGTTCATAGTGAGAAATGGTATTGCGGATCAAGTAGGTGACTTTTTATTTTAAATTAAGGGGTAGATCAGTTACCCTTTTGGGACTGTGATAACACCATGAGCAACTTATAAAATGAAGAGTATATTTTGGCTTACAGTTCCAGAGGGATAAAAGTCCATCACGACGGATGTGACAGAAAACAGCAAGTACAGTGGCTTGAATGAAAATGGTCCTTACAGGCACATGCGTTTGTAGGCTTGGTCCCCAGTTGGTAGAATTGTTTAGGAAGGATTCAGAGGTGTGGTCTTTCTGGAGGAAGTGTGCCACTGAGGGTGGGCTTTCAAGTTTCAAAAGCCCATGTCAGGTCCAGTCTCCCCCTCCTCTGCCTGCAACTTTCAGGTCAGACGTGTACTCTCAGTTACTTCTCCAGTACCATATCTGCCTGCGTGCACCATGGTCCCTGCCATGATGATAAAGGACTGAATTTCTGAAATTGTAAGCAAGGCCCCAATTAAATGCTTTCTCTTAAAAGTTGTCTTGGTCACGGTGTCTCCTTATGGCAGTAGAACAGTAACTAAGACAGCAGGCATGGCAGCAGGGTCAGGAAGCTGAGAGCTCATATCTTGAACCACAAGCCAGAATCCGAGAGAGCCAGGAAGAAGTAGTATGAGGATGTAAACTCTCAAGCTTCCCCCAGTGACATAGTTCCTTCAGTAAGCCCACACCAACTAAGCTTCCCCAAACAGTGCCACAACTGGGGACTCATTCAAACCATCACAGGACAAGCTCTGGGGACCATCACTGCTTTATTGCTGACTCTTCCATGTCCTCTTTGGATAGAGAGAGTGTCAGCGCATACAAGCTGCACCTCAGCTCACAAATGAGCACAGCCCCAGGGTCACAAGGCCATGGTGAAGGAGAACATTTAGTCTCTGACTCTTCTGGCACCAGCCAGAAGGTCTAGCTGTCCCCGTGGAGCACACGGCCTTCCTAAAGGTAAGTAGATTTAAGCCTCATAGATGGGCCACATTAACTTCTGGCTTGGACTGCTTCCCTCCAGCGATAATCGGACACATAATTTCCATAAATACAAATTCAATAAGGCCCTCCGAGGCTCGCCATCTGCTTGTCAAAGATGAAGCTTTAGAAAACAACAGGTCTGTGAGCCCAGGGGCCTCTGACATTCATACAGCAGGAGTGGCCTTGATCTGCACGTCCTGATCCAATTTCCCCATTGCTGATCAAGTTAAGAGAGACTCAGCCTAAGGCACCAGGCAAAGGGCAGCTTAAAATGAGCAGGGCGGAGGAGCTCCATGGTGGAGAGGAGACGTGTAAGCCTGGGTGCTGATGATGACTTGTTTCTGGGTAGTGACCTGCCGGTGTCTGGAGGGATGGGCTGTCTTAGACGGACAGGCACTGCTGAGTGTTGATGCCAAAGGCCTGTTCTATCGGGACAAGAATCTTTGAATCACAGCTTTTAGCACCGGGAATGGCGGAGGCCACCATGTGCTTGCTACTAAGAATTCGTGGTTCATGGCTGGGCTTGAGGAGGGTGCACCTCACAGGATTCCCAGCATCCATAGCCTGTCTGTGCAATTGTCCCCTTGACTGGAAACCTCTTTTGTTCTCCAGAACTCTCCTTGAATGGGAGGGAATACCAGTGATTCTCCCCCAAACTGGACAGAGGTGTGTCTTGAAGGGCACTGGGGAAACAGAATGTGGTGGTTTGAATGAAAATGGCCCCCATAGCCTCATAGGGAGTGGCGCAATTAGGAGGTGTGACCTTGTTGGAGGAAGTGAGTCACTGGGGCAGGCTTTGAGGTTTCCAATGCTCAAGCCTGGCTCAGTGTCTCTCTTTGCCTGCTGCCTGTGGATTTGGTTGTAGAACTCTCAGCTCCTTCTCCAGACACCACATGGCTCTGCTCCTGGCTGGTCATGGACCGTGCTTAAGGGTGTGAGCCTTCTGTGTTATTTCTGGTTGTCTTAATTGGTTTCTGGTGGTTGAGCACATTCGAGTTTTCTCAGCACCCAGGTGTAACCCAAACAACTAATGGAGGATCCAGAGGACCCACCAGTGGTGTGCCACTGTGGAGAGAGGATGTAGCATAGAGGTAGAACGCTTGACTTACCTGTGGGAGGTGCTAGCTTCAGCAACCAAGACTACACAAAAAGTCTTCAGCAGATCAGACTCCTGTAAGAGGAGTCTTCATGCAGTAAGAGGGAGGCAGACACCAGAGGAAAAGGTATACTGGAAGGTGTGGGACTTGATACAGAGTCCTGGCAACCAACTACGGGGTGGACGGTGGCCAAGGGTGGGTAAGAGAGTGGCCACGGAGAGTAGTGGATAGTTCCCATGGGGTGGGATGAACAGTAGCCAAGGGGTGGAGTGGACAGTGGCCATGGAGTAGGGTGGACAGGGGCCATTGGGTGGGGTGGACAGTGTGGCAATGGGGTGGGATGAACAGTGGCCATGGAGTAGGGTGGACAGTGGCCATGGGATGGGGTGGACAGTGGCCATGGAGTAGGGTGGACAGTGGCCATGGGGTGGGGTGGACAGTGGCCATGGAGTGGGGTGGACAGTAGCCATGGGGTGGGGTGGACAGTGGCCATAGTGTGGGGTGGACAGTGGCCATAGTGTGGGGTGGACAGTGGCCATGGA
>CM052701.1:137277987-137304637 GCA_028551405.1 Uromys caudimaculatus
GGTGGACAGTGGCCATGGGGTGGGGTGGACAGTGGCCATGGGGTGGGGTGGACAGTGGCCATGGAGTAGGGTGGGCAGTGGCCATGGGGTGGGATGGACAGTGGCCATGGAATAGGGTGGACAGTAGCCATGGTGTGGGGTGGACAGTGGCCATGGGGTGGTGTAGACAGTGGCTATGGGGTGAGGTGGACAGTGGCCATGGAGTAGGGTGGACGGTGGCCATGGGTTGGGGTGGAAGTGGCCATGGGTGGAGTGGACAGTGGCCATGGGGTTCGGTGGACAGTGGCCTTGGGTGGGGTGGACAGTGGTCATGGGGTGGGGTGGACAGTGGCCATGGGGTGGGGTGGACGGTGGCCATGGGGTGAGGTGGACAGTGGCCATGGGGTGGGGTGGACAGTGGCCATGGAGTAGGGTGGGCAGTGGCCATGGGGTGGGATGGACAGTGGCCATGGGGTGGGGGGGACAGTGACCATGGGGTGGGGGGGACAGTGGTCTTGGCATGAATGGAAAAGGTAGTAGAACATAGCTGTATGATTTTTGTGGTCAGAGCCTCTCAGCTTTTGCTTTTGGCCCAGCAGCTTAGCCAGTGCTTGTTCTTGCCTGTCATTTGCATCCCTTGATCCCAGGCTGAGACCCAGGGAAGCCACTATGGCAGAGCAGTGACCAGGTAGCTGCTGACCTCAAGGAAAGAAAGCAACTCTTCTCCATCCAACCTGGAAACATACACAGCGGCCCCTGGGCACATGCCTGAGGAGCCCTGTGTGGACACATGTACCTAGGATCAAGTTAAATTTGTAAGTCAAATACAGGAAGAGACTGATAACAGCTCAGAACAATGACTCACATCATATTCTTAATTAAAGGCATTGCAGCTTACGCTTATTTCTGGAATCTTCCCTTGAATATTGTTTTGACCAGGTTGACGTCTGGTAGCTAAAAAAAACCCTATAAAGTAAAACCTCAGCTAAGGGGTCATACCTCTCTAACTTCCATTAGAAGGGGAGAAACAGGTACCACAGTGGCAGACAGATAAACAGTAAAACTCAACCATGGAACTGGGCACACTGCCCGCATGACCAAATGTGTGAGCCTGGAACGGCTAAGAAAGAGGCAGAAATGCCGATGCCTGAGGAAGCAGCGTTGATCAAATCAACAGAAGGAGACTCTAAAATAAGTATAATTACTATCCTTAAAGAGATATGTGGTTATTGTATTCATGAAGCAAGAATGGGCTTTTATATAAAAGAACTAATTAGAGATCGTGGAGATTTAAAATAGACGGTCTGAAAAGCAGAAAGCGACATCTGAGGAGCAAATTAGTGAGCTGGAGGATCAGGCAGGTGCCGCCCGAGGAGTTCAGTGCAAAGGGCAGAAGGGGAAAGGTGGGGGGCTTGACCAGCTCCAGAGGCCCTCATGCGGGTGGCAGCCATGACTAAGGAAGAGTGGTAAGGCAAAGAATGGAGAAAATGGCCAACTGTTCCAAGCCACAGAACAATCCTGTCTTCAGAGCTGGGAAGAACATAGAAAATAGGCCTGCACCACAGTAGCCCATGCTTGGCTGATAATAGAACCAGTAGTCTGATATCCAAAAAGAGAAAGCCCAAGAGAGGCTACAGGGGAGCAGGAGGAGTGGGCTGGGGATGGAATATTGGCAAGTGCTCGCCAAGCTAGCGTAGGTCCTGAGTCTGACCCCTAGCACACACATAAACAAACTAGCAGCAGGTCCTATGGTGATTACCTACCTAATACTCGGAGGCATCCATAGTCGTCCCTGGGGCTCCCTGGCCAGCCAGCCTCCTCAAGCTGACTAACTCCAGGCTCAGGGAGAGGTGAAGTTTCCAGTTGGTGAGGTGGGTCAACAGGTGAGTGTGCTTGTTGCTCTTCCCAGGGACCCACGCTGGGTTCCCAGCACCCATGTCAGTTGGTTCATAGCTCCAGGGAATTAGATGCCCCTGGCCTCAACAGACACCGCACTCATGTGTGCATGCCCACACACAGACACGCATCCGTACACATAATTAAAAGTAATTAATAGATAATTTTAATAAATAAATATTTATTTATAATTAAAATATTTTAATTAATTAAATTTAATCTTTAGGAAATAAATCTTTAAGAAAAACCAAAGTACAGAGTGACCAAAGAGCTCTAACACTGACCTCTGACCTTTGCACCCTCCTCCTCCTCATTCCTATAAATATGTTCTTTACACGCCAATAAATATACCTAGAGTCTGGTGACAAGAGGAGATGCCCTGGCAGGGGAGAGACCCATACCAGCTTCTTCCTGGCAACGCCTAAACCCAGCTTTCTAGTTTTGAAAAGAAATAGAAACCAGACTCAGTTAATTTACAATGCCCTCATTTCTGAGTTACTGAGTGGTGTATTCTGATGAAACAAAAGATCTCACACAGAAAAGATGAAGCCAAGGACAGAGAGAGTGAGGGGACAGGAAAACCCAAGGACAGAGAGAATGAGGGGACAGGAAAACTCAAGGGCTTAGAGTGACAAGCCTAACAAGTCTTGCAACAACGGCTGGGGTGGAATCTGTTGCTTTCTTTGTTTTTTGAAATACAGTGGACGATGTCGCCGATGCTCTTTTGCTCACCGTCTTCCAGATGAGGCATATGTCTCTAATGATGTATCTGCATCACAGAGTCAGGCAAATCTCATTTAGACTTCTGATATGCAATCGCTTTTCAAAATCCCATATTACTAGGTTATGGAAATTGGCATAAAACTCTAATTGCATTTTAAATGTTATGTATCTCTTTATTTTTGTATTTATCTATTGGGGGGTGGTGATTGCTGTGGCTTGTGTATAGTAGCTGGAGGACCATTTGCAGGACCTAATTTTCTCCTTTCATCGTGTGAGTCCCGGGTATCCAACTCAGGTTATCAGGCCTGGTGGAGAATGCCTTTAATGGCTGAATCATCTCAATAGCCCAAAGCATTAATCTTTAAAAAGTGTTTATCTTGTATCTGTCATCCTGCTAAACTTCTAATTTATCCCAGTAAATCTTCAGTACGTTCATTCAAATTTATCAAGTGGAATTTTCCGCACTTCAGAGCTGGGCCTCTTCTGGGTCGATATTTGTGACTTTCGTTTCTGCCTCTGTCTTTTCAGGTCCGTCATCCTCCTGTCTCGGGGAAGCTATGGGGTGAGGACGCACAGCTCAGCTTGTTTTCATGTTTACTTCCGACTGGATAGCCTTTCACAGCTGCCGGTTTGCACCACCAGAAACCTTGTCAACCTTGGCGAACTGCTTCCTCAGCGTCCTTGAAGACTAGATAAAGGACTCTGGCTCTCTAGCAGCTTGAGTTCAAGACTCCTTCACCTTCCTAAGACCCTTGAGAATGAGTGTGAAGGCTACTGTGGAGCCTTACAGATGACGCAAAGGCACCTAAATGCATAGAATGGCTGCTCTCTGTTCAGGGCTGGCACTGACATGCCAGTTAACAACCTCTAGAGTGACCCCAAGAAAAGTCTTGAACACATGCATACCCTGAAATGTATGCACTTTGTAATCGGGGGTGCATTGTGGCTCTCTTAGCTCCATTTTCTTCCTTTTTTTTTTTTTTTTTTTTTTCAAAACAGGGTTTCTCTGTGTAGTTCTGGCTGTCCTGGAACTCACTCTGTAGACCAGGCTGGCCTCGAACTCAGAAATCCACCTGCCTCTGCCTCACGAGTGCTGGGATTAAAGGCGTGCGCCACCACTGCCCGGCTTATTTTCTCCCTTTTCTAATAGTAAGCAGAACAATGTGTTATTTTTAAAAAAGACATTGATTCAATATACATGGAGATAGCTTTAGCCTATTGGCTTTTCTGTGCCAGACCTACAAGAAGAACCTATATATTATTAACCCATTTTATAGATAAAGGAGCAGTGGCACTGACATGTTAATTAACTTGTACAAGATCACACAGTGAGGGAGACAGACAGAACCCAAGCTAGTTCTTTCAAGTCTCTGACCCTTGGCTCTCCCCCCTTGCTAGTTTCTTCCACCTAATTTAGAATTGAACCCACTCTTAATTAAAGTTCCAGAGGACTAAACCTCACAGGTTGATTTATAAGAAGTCATTCAGCTGAGATCTAAGAAGAAATGACAGAAACAACAAAAAAAAAGATCTCTAGCTTAGGAGTGTCTGCCTTCTAGGTGACACTGCCCTGCAGAGCTGAGATAATGTATGTCATCCAGGAAGTAGACAGCACAGGGTCCAAGAATGGAGCCCTGCTGCCACAGTAGAAGAATGCAGCCAGCTCCTGTGCATGCAGGACAAAGGAGAAAGGTTAAACTTCTGCTTTGCATGCAGCTCTCACGATCTTCAATGAGTTGAAAGCTATCAGGCCAGCAAGACGACTCAGCAGCTATGGGCTGCCAAGCTTGCAGACCTGAGTTTCAGCCTAGAACCTGTATGGTGGGAGGGAAGAACCAACTTCCATGAGTTGTCCTCTGACCTCCACACATGAACCATGTATGTACACAAGATAAGTAAAGAAATGTGACTTAAAAGATTCCTCAAAGGCTGTCAGACATTCAGCCATAGCTGTCCTGGGCAGATGAGGAGGAAGAGTCAGTAAGGAACCACTCCATCCTGTTCAGAATATATGAACTGCATCTGGGGTCAATATGGGGATAAGACTCGAAGTGGAAACCCTGGGCAGAAAAAGTGTGAGAAGGATTCCTAGTGTCACTGGGGTCCTAACAGAAGGATGGTGCCACCGGAAGCCAGAAGGGGGGCTCTTCTCTGTGGAGGAGATGGCCAGTCACTCAGAGTTGGGTTGCCAGACTTTAATGGAAGAGGCTGTGGGTGAGCAGTGGTCCCCGCAGCGGGGGGCACAGGTGAGTAGCAGTGCCAGGTGTACATCTTGGGGAAGGAGGGAAAAAAAGCCTCACCAGAGCCACCAGGAATGGAGGGAAAGGACAAGATTTAGGGAATCGCTGAGTCCTTTCTCAGCACGAACAAATAACCAAACAGATATCAAGGAAGACAGAAGGCCAGGCGGCAGAGGAAAGAAAAGTAGCAACTCATTAGTTCAGGATGTGAGAGGCAGAAGGCCGGGTGCTGGCTTGGGTGTTTTATAAGGCCCTGGGTCCTTCCCTTTCCCCTTTTGGTCCTGTCTGGTTACCCACCCCTGGGCCTTCTTGCTACTTCTTCTCACAGAGTTCCGGGGGCGGTTTCTCAGGGAGCCTGTCTGAGCTTTCCTTGCTTACCTCTATGTTCCTCTAATTCTGCTTCACCCTGGAAGAGGTGGAAGAAGAGAGAGATGGACCCAATAGATTAGGTCCCTCTAGGAGGCTGTGAGAATTCCCTGCCCCTCCTTTCTTCCCTTTAGGTCATAAGGGAGTCTGGAAGTCACAGCAGCCTCAGGGAAGCCCACAGTGCATCTGGACAAGGTGACTGTCTTGGTTAGTGTCCATTGCTGTGAACAGACACCATGACCAAGGCTGCTTTTATTTTTTTTTCTTTAAAACTTTTTTATTTTTTATTTTTTTGGTTTTGTTTTTTCGAGACAGGGTTTCTCTGTGTAGCCCTGGCTCCAAGGCTGCTTTTATAAAGGACAACATTTGATTGGGGCTGGCTCACACTTTCAGAGGTTTAGTTCATTATCACCATGGCAGGAAACATGGCAGGGTGCAGGCAGACATGGTGCTGGAGGAGCTGAGAGTTCCACATCTTCAAGGAAAGGAAGCCAGGAGCAGCCGACTGTGTTCCAGGCAGCTAGGAGAAGGGCCTCAAAGCCCACCCCCACAGTGACACACTTCCTCCAACAAGGCCACGCCCCTTCCAACAAGGCCACGCCCCTTCCAACAAGGCCACACCTCCTAAGAGTGACATTCCCTGGACCAAGCGTATTCAAACTACCACAGTGACCATTTTCACTTTATTATCCAGGTAACCCACACACACCTTTCCACGAGATCCCCACCTCTCAATTCTCAGGACACCCCAAGCCCCATTCTCAGGGTCCATAAGGCAGGCACCATAAAGAAGCTGAGTGGAGTCCTCCTCAGTGCCTGGTTTTGAGGAAAAATGGAAACTCATCCCAAGCAAACCATCTTTTCCCAAGTTCCCAAGGCCATTTACAGAGGGGTCCCAGCTACACGAGGAAGTCTTGAGGCCAGCAGACAGTCTGCTCTGCGGCGGTGTGAAACACAAGCCACTGTGCAGTTGATGTCACAGCGTCACATCTACCCCAAGCCTTTTATCACAACAAGGGGAGAGCAAACACAGAAGAGACTGGAAAGGCAAGGAGAGGTGCTGTCCTGGATGGGAGGGCCGGGCCACAGCTCTCTCCCTGGCCAGGAGAATCAGGGTCGGAACCACTGACAGAGGCTCACTCATAGACCAGACCCAGCCTCTAGAAGGTGCTGAGGCCATGTCTAGGCGATGCTGGCCAGGAGTGGAAAGGATAAGGAAGGGCCAGCTTATGGCTTAGCCTTCCTGAAGGCTTCTCCTAGGGTGGGAAAGAGGAAGCAGTAAATCTCCACCTGAACTAGTGTTCTTTATGCTGCTGCTCCGGGGCTCTGCATCCTGGTGATTGAGGATTCTGCATGCAGGTGTTCCAGGGCTCTGCTGTTTGCAGCTCCCCACCCCCAGTCTCCCAGGAACCAGAGCGTTGCCAAGGGAAAGAATGCAAAGCCTTTCTTCTCCCAGGGGAGGAGGGGCTGCCTCGGAGGGTTTAAAGCCTACCGGGAAGGTAGTGAGGAAGCCAGGGGCAGAGAAGGCCAGCCTGAGTCTTCTGCCCTCCTAACTTTTATGAGAGCCACCAAGGCCATTTCCCTGGGGTTGTCTCTTCCCCACCTCCAGCATATCACTCCTCAGCATTGAGGCTCCAGAGTCATCACTGGCAGCTCAAAGCAGATCCCAGACGGGAAAATGGGGCTACCTGTTTGGCCTGCGGAGCACCTGTGTTGGTCAAGCCCAGTGGAACCAGAAAACCTGAGGGTCACTCCACCCCAGCCCAGAAAGAGGTTTGCAGTTCCACACTGCATGTGGGGAAACTGAGGTCCAAATAGGACCAAGTGAAGAGGTCCTACTAAGAAAGAGTTGCACCGTAAGTCTGAGTTACCCAATACCTGACTGAAACAGGAGGGGCTTTGTACTGCAGCTACTCCCAGACTTGCCCTGACTGCAGCCACAGGTCTGGCCATGAGCTTAGAGGGAGAAAGACAGAGAACATCCTGCTTAGTCTGCTTCTTAGTACCCAACAGTGTACATGCACATAGTAGAGACTCACTGAATGTGTGAGTGAGTTGGCCCTTTGGCATGAGACATCCAGTCAAATAGAACTAAATCAACAATTGTAAAAAGCCACCTTTAGAAGGAGCAGCATAGAGGCTGGGGAGATGCCTTGGTGGATAGTGACTACTGAACAAACATGAGGGCCTGCTGAAGAGAACCACACAAGAACCACGTGCAGTAGGCACAAATTTGTAATTCCTGTCCTGAGAAAGTAGAGACAGCTAAATCTGTTAGCTGGCACTGCCAGGCTGCCCGCTATTGCAATACCTAGCCAGTCACCTGCCCCTTGCCAATCCCACATGAAGCATCTCTGAGGCCTCAGTGTGCCCGGGGGAAGAAGCTCTGCCACACACCACTGAGTGGCTGAAACCCAGAACCAACGGTGCTTGTTGGAGACAGTGCACATGACCCCACAGAGCCTCAGGCAAGTGCCTTCTCTTGTAAAGGTTTATCATGCATCCAGCAAATGGCCGCAGAGGTGTCCTCACGGCTCTGCCATCCCAGGGAAAGGGGGGGAATGACATCCCTGGAACCGCTGGAGTGTCATGAGACTCACAGACCCTGGGATAGAGAGACGGAAGAGGGAGGCTGGGCATGTCACTTGCCCTCCTGCTTTATGGTGGGTCACAGTGGGTGATGCTTGCATCTCTGCTTTGGGCACAGAGATTTCCCTCTTGCTGCCCCAGGCCACCTAGATGGAGAACTGTCACAGTCCCCAAAGCCAGAGCTTAGTAATTCACACCTGCAACCTTTCATTCTATACCCCCCAGACAGAGCAGAGGGATTTGGGACTCCTTCCTGCCTTCATTTCTCATTCTTCATCTGCCATCCTGCTCCCCAGCTCCATCCCACTGTTCCCCCCTCCCCCTCCTCCCCATCCTCCTCCCCCTCCCCCTCCCCCCTCACCTCCCCCTCCTCCACATGCTGCCTCCTCTCATCCCAGTCTAGATTGTCAGCAGGTGTCAGATTGGTAGCAGTGATGGATTCTGACAGGAGAACAAGGAGTAAGTCCAAGTTTTCATTCTCTGTGCCCAAGAGGGGTCCTGGGTCAGGGGAGGCAGGTCCTTGAGTGCTCTCCATAAAGCCTCCATCTCAAGAGAATGACCTTGTCTTTCCCTGGAGAGCAAGAGCTTCAGTCTGTCTTGTCATTCTATTGTCAAGTCATCAGATCTGTATGTGTCAATCAATCACAGGAGGGATTCTGTATCACACTTTTATTAACCCCACTGTACACCTCCTCACAAGGCAGTGCTAACAGAAGCAAGAAGGTACAGGGGGTGCTTTAACTTGGGGTTAGGGCTTGTTATTATTATTATTATTATTATTATTGTTATTATTTAGCACGATAGACTGAATGTACTACTCTGGGCTTAGGAGATTGCTATCAAGGACTTCAGAGACCAGTGGACCTCGATGTTGTGACAGGTTCCTTGCTGTGAGATTGTCAAAGGAAAGACTAGCTCTCCACTCACCTCTGTCAACATAGTCCAGAGCTAGAACTGCACAGGAGGGATGCCCAGCTGTCACTAAACACTTCCTACTTAAAAGACCTCACCCTGTCAGGACCTCATCTCTTTGAGCTTTACTCAGCTCCAAGCTTTCAGAATACAGGGGTCTCTTCACTCTGGTCTCTTCACATCCAGAGTGTGTGGTGAATGAATGAATGAACAAGAGCTCCATCTGGATTGTTGGAGTCAGTTGCCTGGGGGAAGTGAAGGACTGATCAGGACCCTCCTGGTTAAGGTTTCTCTGGAGCGAAGCAGTCTGAGAGCCAAGGAAGGTCTGGGAACAAGAAATCCCCTGATGTTGACTTCCCCTGCCACACCCACATCAAGATTTTCCAGCTTGTGACTCACGTGAAGAACCCTGAGAGACCTGGGCTGATCCCGTGTGTCACCTCCTCAGCCATCATCCCTCAAGCTCTCTCACGAAGGAGTACACTGAGCTCACTGTCACAATGTTTTAGGATGTGGCAGTAATTAAAAGCCACCGCAGGTGCTTCCTGAGATGAGGCTTCTGCTGGGAACTAGAGCAAGAGATGCACCCCACCTCCTTGGGCTTCACGTGCCTATGTGCACCCCACCTGACCACAGTCCCCCTCTCTTGTGTGCTCCCCTCTTTTGCTCTTTTGTACACTTTAATTTTCTTACCATCCCTCAAAGTTGTTCGATCTATCAGGCCCCGATCTGAGACATGAGGGTAACTCTGCCTCAAACATCACAAGATAACTACCGTTCCAAATCTCTGGCTATTTTTCATTCGTTCGTTCTTCGGATGGACTTGATCTGAGCAGATCACTTAGAGTTGGGTAGATGAATGTTTCTGCCACCTGACATGTTCAATCAACTTCTGAACCCCTCGTTGTCTCCCAGCCTGAGAGCATGAGGCGACGCTCAACAATAGAAACTTATACCTGCCGACCAGCCAGTACCACCCCTTCCAAAATCCCCTACATGTCCTGGACACAAAGGATCCCCACCAGCCCTCACTACAGTGTGTCTGGAGTCTTAAGCTGGCTCCTTCCTGAGGATTCCCCGAAAGAGACTTGGGCATTGTTTCTGACCCTGGCTCTTCAGGTCCTGGCAGAAGCCTCCTTCCTTTAGGAGAGCTTTGCTCCTTCTGGTCTGCAGAATGACACTCCCAGTCATTTTGGGAACTGAGAATGAGCAGAAGCTGGGCTGGTGCCCTTTAAGCCAGAGGTCCAGTGACCAGGCACCTGACAAAGGTAGCTCACAGATGGAAGTGTTTATGTGGGCTCACAGTTTGAGGATCCATCCCATCCTGGTGGAGAAGGTATGGTGGAGACACACGAGCCAGCTGGTCACATTTCTATGGTCAGGAAGTAGAGATGGATGAACGCTGGTACCCAGTTCATATCTTCTTATTCAGCCCAGGATCCTGACCCACAGGACGCTATTCTCATACTCAGAGTGTGTTTCCCAATCATTCTAGATCTTGCTGTTGGGTTAATTAAACGGATTAGCCCACAGTGATGTGTAAGTAAAGCTGGGAGAACATAGTCTCCCGTGGTCACTTTCTTCTCCCACACCCCATGAGAAAGTGCACCCTGAGCTTGGATATTTGCAGAACACTGGAAGGAAGTTGGTGTCTCTGTCTCCGATGAAGAAGTTATCAACCCTCACCCCTGAGATGCTCACATTCAAAAGTCCCATTTTCATAGCATAAAAAACTGCTCTTCCAAAAGCTGCATTTGCCCAGACTGGAAAGCAAGTGTTGCAAACTGCCCCGCATGTTGCTGTGTGTCGGACAGTTTTCAACACCTCCACCATCTGTTGGCTCTGAGCTACATCCACTAAACTGTATGCTGTAAAAAGATGCTGGGGACAGCACAGAAGTTGCCATGAAACTGGAAGCCTGCTGAAGAGGGGTGGCTGGTCCTGCCTCGTAGCCTGCTGCTGCCCAGCCTGGAGAACCGAGTGACGCTAGACTTCTTTTGTTTGTACTAGAACTTGCTGTTTCAGGAAACCTGCTGGTGTGTTGTTTCTATGAAGTCAGCTCAGAGGCTCCTCTTTATTCCTCCCGTTTCTGTTTTTACAAATGAGCTTAAAAAATAAAATCAAGGCATGCTTTCATATAAAAAAAACCAAGCTGAGTGGTGACTACTGTACCGTTATCCAAATGAAATCTGCTCTGTGCATTTCTCTGTCGGCTGTGTGGCTTTGGGAAAGTCATATCATCCTTCTGTAAATGTTTTCAAGTGAAGGTAAGGAAGGCTGGAGAGATGGCTCAGCAGATAATACACTTGTGGAAGCTCGAGGATCTGAGTCTTGATTCCTAGCACCCACTGAGGGCTGGGTGTGGTGAGATGTGTCTGTAACTCCAGATTTAGGGGAACACAGAGATGGGAGGATCCTGGGTACTTGCTAGCTAGCCAGCTTAGCCAACACAGAAAATTCCAGGAGAGTAACAGAAGAAGACAGCCAATATTGCTGACCTCTAACCTCTACATGCAAGCACACTGGTACACATGTATGCAGACACGCACAGGTGTCTACTGCTGTGAGTCATTGAAGACAGTCACAGTTTAAACGTGACAAATACCACTAAAGAAAGTCACACCATCACAAGTACTGGGAAAGCATCTCTTTGCTCCACACAGAAAGGAGTAGTAACTCAGAGCCCAGAGTCACAAGCCAAGCCATGCTTGGCTGCTCGGCTGCTCAGACCATGCTACCAGACTCCCTGTCTTGGAGCAGATGTGGAAGTGTGGGTGAGCCGGTGGGCAAAGGCAGGCTTTGATGGTGACGCTGCTTTTGAAAAATGTTGGCACACATTTGACAGCATCTAAGGATCTGAGACAATCACCAAAAGGCAAGTAGTCCTGATTGAGGCTGGTGGAAACGGTTGCAGGAGTTGATTGTCTGGGCAGCCTGTGGTTTCCTCTTGGTGCTCTCCGGGGCTCTCTGACCTCCCCTTTTATAGAATCATCTCTATGGAGCCCATTGTCCTGTCTCTGAGTGGGACTTGGCGAGTGTGGGAGATCTTGGGAGTCATCAAGTCCCAGCTCTGTTCTGCTGCCAAGGACCCTGTCGTTTGTTCTCACCTGCAAGATGGGTTTTGGCTGGCTTTCCCTGGCCCTTGCTGAGCTGGCTAAATGAGACAACGTGTGCAAGTGTTTAGCACTGCATCTGGAATGTGTTGAGCACATAACAAGTGACGTTTACTGTGAGATAAGAGCCTGCTTCAAGCAGGTTCTGAGTACAGTTAATTAATGAATCAAACACAGCCACCAGTCCCTGGAGAAATGAGACAGGTGACAATTAATTACCCATCTCGAAAGGAGTAGAGATACTTAAAGGCGGGGTCAGCTCTTCCTGGTAGTTAAATGGGATAAATGATGCTCCCAGTTTGTTATAAGGAAGCTCTCGAGCACCAAGGATATTGGTGTTCATTGCTGAGGAGCTAAGTGAGGACCCTTAGGAAGGACCAGCAGGGAAGTGGACAGTGTGTGTGTGCACGTGTGCGCGTATAAGTGCAGGTGTTTGGCTAAAGCACCTGCTTCCTTGGCCCTGTGGCATGTCTTGGAATGAGTTGCTGGTCCTTCTATGCCCAGCCAGTGGGTGAAGGGGAGGGAAACTCTACCAGCTCCCTGGCCCCTCAGTATGGGCTGACATATGCCTTCCCCACAAGAGCAGAGCTTCTTACAGAGCATCAAGTCATTCCTGGCACAGTCAAGCATCTGTCCAGCACCCTTAGTGATCCAGGAAGGTTTCTCAGAGTGTGGTGTACGCTAGCTAACTCAAAGCCTTGTTCAATATGTACTCCCCTTAGGTTGAGGTCTACAGCCACAGCCCACCCCGGAATATCTTCCGGGATGGGGCTTATCTTAGGGACATATTTCGCAAGAGGAAAGGTCAGAAAGTTCTTCATTTTCAGCTCAAATCTGACTTGCATTAACTTCCAACCACTGACCTAATGCTCTACTTGGGGGTGAAGTAGCAGAGATTTGCTTCCTTCCCAATGGCTAGAAACCTGAGTCAGCCATAGGCCCCAGTCACCAACCAGCCCAGTGCAGACTATACACTGCCTTCCAGTACTACACTGGACTGACCCAGAGAATAGAAACAAAAAAGAGCAAAGGTGAGCATGTATCAAGTACTTAGGGTGTGCTATGCCTGTGGACATCTTTGCCTTTCATCTTCAGATCAGCCTTAAAGGCCCTGCTGTCAGTCACCCCAGAAACAAGAAGGACCAGGGACTTGCTCCAAGGTTGTGCTTTCCACAGTCTGGTAAATCCCATCGCCACAGAGACTAAAGCTCAAAGAGAACGAAACAGGCTGGTGGAGATGAGGGAGAATCCCGCAGGGCGCGCACAGGAGTGTGGGTCCCTAGACCTTGCATGTGAGCTCAGCCGCAGGGGGTGGGGGGGTACCGCGGACCAGCGTCAGCACCAGGGACAGTTCCTCGCCTGCTCCCCGCAGCCGCCGCCGACGGCGCGCGCAGGGCCGCAGCGCGCACTCCCCAGCAGGCTAGCGCGCGCGCGCCCTCCCCTCCAGCGCGCGCCCCGCGCCCGGGACTGGGCTGGAGTCGCGCGTGCCGCTCGCAGAGAGGCAGCTGGGCATCCAGAGCCGTGGCCGCAGCGCGCAGCTGGCAGGGAGTCTCGTCTGGTTACGCACTTGCCTCCTCTTGGGCTTCCAGGAGTCTCTTGGTGCTCACCTTGCAATCCCGGCCCCAGCAGGCGCCACCGGCCTTGGCCTCGGCTGCATTTGCCGTTACTCGCTGTGCCCGGGACAGAGGGACGCCCGCCCCGTCACGTGTGTCCAAGTCCTCCGCCAGCCGGGGCAGCGTGGTTCCCATGGTTCAAGGTAAGGGCCAAGCGGGTGCGCAGGTCATGGCGTGAGAGCAGGCGACACAGGCTGGGAAGCCCGGGCTCTGCGCCCACCTCGTCTAGAGTACCTACTGCAGTCTGCTCTGGCCACTTTGCATCAGGTGCCCTGACCTATCTATACAGGTGCCTATGCAGCATCACCCATCCCATTGCGACCCACCCTCCAAGAGCCTGAGCTGGACAGTGGGGTTCTAGGCGAGAGGCAGAGGAACCCACGGACAGAAGAGAGGTTCTACTTCCCTTCAAGGGTGGCCTGCCTGAGGGAAGGGGTATGGGGAGAGAAAGTTTGACTGGAAACCTAGCTCCATTCATCCTTTCTTGCCTGGAGCTGAGATGTTTGGTTTCATGTGATGAGGCTTGTCTCCCACCAGGTTGCTGCTGCATGCTTCCCCTGGGCTACTGCTGGCATCCATTCTGTCCAGCCCGTGTGTTCCATTTGACAGAGGTTCCATTTGACAGATGAGGAAACTGAGGCTAAGAAAAGTTGGTTTCTTGTCCAAGGTCACAGTTAACAGGTGGTGGAACCTCTGTCGCCGCTTTCCCACGCTGTCGGAATCCTCATCTTAAATAGTGAGGGCAGGAGGGGCAGGCCAATAGGCAGCTTGTGTTTCTCCAGTCAAACACCAAAATCCCGAAAGCAGGTTCACACCCAGTGTCACACGGGTACGCATAGTTCTGCCAATATGACTCCAGGGCAAGAAACCTAGGTGGCAAGGGACCCCAGACCTTTCTGCAGGGTCCCTTGCCCCTTCTGGGGAAGCTGGAGTTCAGGATAGTGCCAGGCTGTTCTCCTATGGTCTCCTCCCTGTGCTGGTCAGATTCTTGGTAGGGTTCCAGGGACAGCTTCCACCTCCCAGAAGTTTATGGTTGCAGGAAAGCACATGGACTCATCTTCCCACCTTCCTCTTCTTGAGATAGGATTGAGAGTGAAGATTCCATGCCAAGGCTCTTGAAGACTCTCCAGAATTGACACCGCTGGCCAGTAGGAGGTGGTTGAAACCGTCCATGGATGCATGGACTATAGGCTTGTGGAGTGCATACAATTCTGTATGGCTTTGAGAAGTTCTTTTCACTCCTGAGGCCAGGGGCTCACTTCTGCCTTCTCTCTCCATTCCTTCCTTTGGTGGTCATGTGTAGTACGTTTGCCTTATGCCATAGAAAAGACAGATAGAGCGGCCTTGTGCTGGAGTCTTTGCCCCCATCACCCGTGCTCCTGTCAAATTGGTTGGTATTGACCCACTTGCAAAGCCTGGAGATGCTTCCTGAAAGGTCTAGGGTCTGGGAGGAGGTACAGCTTCCGAAATGGGTGCCTGGAATCCCTGTTGGGGGGTGGGGAGCTGTAGAACATCACTGGCTTTCTGGGGCAAGCCAGTGCCATGAGACGTGGGAGCCGAGGATGTGCTGTGAGTTCTCTGCCTTCTCTCCTATAAGTGGGAGATATCCCCAGAGCCCCAGGCCTCTGCTGTGCCAACACAGCTTGTATAGACAAAAAACTTACAGAGATGGTGAGCACAGATAGAGGAGTCAAGACTTTGCCCAGCGCTGCCCCTCTTCCTGGGGGATCTTGGGTCAGTCCCTGTTTCTTTCTAAACCTCAGATAGAGCAGATGGTCTCACATGCCCTGGTGTTCCTCTCAGCCCCCCATTCCTGTCCATCCTATCCTCTAACCATGTAGTCCCCCAGGTTTTGTACTTTGGGGCTGGATCTAAGTGTCTAAGTCTGGTGCTGGTTCTGAATGAGGCTTTACTGCGTAGGGATCCATGCCTGCAGACCCAGCAATCCAATGAGGAAGGATGATGGCGCTCAAAGCAGGATTTGTCACCTCACAGTTATGTTGCATTCTAAACTCTCAGGGGTTGGGTGGAAGGCAGAGTGGCTGACTGCCCAGACTGTCCACTCTGCTCCCACCCCACCACTGCCCCCTCCTCCTCTTCAAGCCCTGACCTGGGTGGCAGGAAAGTGGTGATTTGGGGAGTCGGAATGTAGATTCAGGGCCCAGGTTTTAGGCAAATCATTCAGCAACCTCATCTACAGAAAATGTGCACTTCTGCCTTCCTGTGAGTGTTTGATGGCGCCTATGCAGGCATGGCCTGGAACATTGTGAGGATGTAGCGGGCACGAAAGGGCTTCCTGTCTACCTTGTTACTACCCTTGCTGCGAGGTCCCTGCAGTCTCAGTCCATCTGGATTCACTCCAGAGGGGATTCATCTAGGCTGGAGCTGCAATGCCTGCAAGCTCCTCTCCTTCTCTCCTCCCAAATCTCTCCATCCCCCAGGAACAGGGCACCTGGAAGAGGCTTAAGTTGTTGAAGCCACCCCTGACCCAGTCCTCTGCCTTGTCTCCCTTGCTGGGGGTTTCCCTAAAAGGCCCTGCTAGCCCAAGCCACAGGGATGCTGTGGCCAGAGAACCCTAACTAATGTAAAGCTGGAGTGCAGAGCCTGGGATGTGAGTGTCTGATTTACACTCCTAAGATATGACACAGGGACTATGTCCCCAATCCAGGGGTCTGGTAGGTCTCCAGTAGGCTGGAGAGGGTCTTGGGGTCAGATCCAGGCTATAAACTATGCTCTGTAAGTGGACTTCATGAAGAAGTCTAAACCTTGGTGGACAATGGTCAGATCTGACCTTAACACTGTCGCTTTAACACAGAGCCTGACTGGAGAGGAAAGGCAAGGGGACTCAGAAGAGCTTACCATGTCCATTTGGACCAGGACGGTAGGCAATTAGAAGATGCCACCCATTTGGGGTGCTGAAGTGGGTTGGAGTAGTTGTAGTGTATCAGGACTAAACAAACATCACCCCGACTGGCCTACATGAGGATCTGGGATGAACTGTGTGGGTGGGTGAGGAAGCAGCCCTTGTGGGCCAGGAGTAGGGCTTTTCCTTCAGCACCAAGGTAGTACCTGATTGTACATCCCACCCCAGAGGGATGCTGCTACTCGTCTTCTGGGTTCTCCCAGCTCACCCAAAGGGGCATCTGTGAGAGTGGCTCTAACCAGATCAAGCCAGTCACCTGTGCGTATGTCCAACTTCCCGAGTAGTAGGGCTGAGGAGATGGCTTGGTTGGTAACGTTCTCGTCTTGTGAGCAGGAGGACATGAGTTTGATCTCTAGAACCCATGAAGGGGAACTGAAAGAGCCAGGCATGGTAGTGAACGCCTGTAATTCCAGGACTGGGGAAGTAGAGACAGGCAGACCCTAGGGGCTTGCTGGCCACCACCCTAGCCTGTTGGGAAAGTTACATGCCATCAAGAGACCATATCTCAAATACAAGGTGAATAGAGCCAGAGGAATGATACCAGATATCCTCTGGTGCACACATGCGCACATGCACCTGAGAGAACTTCTGTAGTGAGTTGGTTAGGATGGGGGCTGCGCTGCTATTTTGGAGACATAAGAGGATTAGATAGTGACCTGAGCAGTGGTTGGGGACAAGCCAGACTCCTGGGATCACAGCCATATTTACCACTTCCCATGGCTGCCAAGGGTGGCAGGGTGGCACAGCCTTAGGGACTGTGTTTACGTCTAAAGTATGTGTCCCTAGTGTGGCTACTCAATCTCTTGGTCCCTGGGTTCTTTATTCACCCTGTATGTGGGTCCAGCTTCCTAGAAGAGTCTTCTCAATGCTGGGAAACTCCCATGGCGCTTGCTTCCTGACCAAACTAGAAGATGGCCTCAGAGCAGACAAGGGTGCCCTTGTCAAACAGGTGAAGTGTCGCTGGTCTTAGCGGCTTTGTGGGTTCTTCTTTTTTCCTGCTCTTTATCTCCCACTCCCTTTTCATACCCGATCACTAGAGAGAAAGGGTAGAAGGGAGAGACAGAGACAGACAGATACACACAGAGAGAGACAGAGAGACAGAGAGATTCTTGAGTCTAATTTCTTTCTCTTGTTTCTTCTTCGAGCATGACAAACCACATCCAACACCTCTGAATGACCACCAACCACCAACCTTACCTTTTGGGAGCCCTAGCATTTATAGACCCTCTGAAAAGTTTCCAGGATTCCAGATGTATGCAATCACAGAAACTACCTGCTGATGGCAAAACCATGCCTCTGCTAGAGCACAAGGCAAGTTATAGTCAGCCTGTGAAGCAGCCCCACGTCTCCACACCTGCAATAAAATGAAAACATATTCTTATAAGATTTCTGTGTTTTTTAAAGAAACCAAAATTCCAAAATTCTCGCTACAGTGAAGCCCACAATGGGCAAACCATCACCACCTGTGGCTCGGCTCTCACAACTAACTCTAGGTTTCCTGCAGGCTACCCAGTGACAAAGATCATTGGGTATTCTCGGGATGATCTGCCTGGTGGCTGTGCCTGCACCCAGGTCTGGGGAAGAGTCCTCTGTCTTTTGTTGTTATTTGCTTTTGGCATTTGGTCTGTGGCCTCTGGACCCAGCAGCTAACATCTCTGCAAGTGGGTGCCCTGGCTTCCTAACCCTGGGTTAGCAACCTCCCATGCCAGCCACCATGATAGAAGCAGCCCCTGCTTGCACAAAGCAGTGATGGGTGGTTTGGTCTTTCTTATGTTATGCATTGTGTGTGTTTACCTAATATGCATTCATTTTATAATATATTCAAATATTTTTATTAAAAGAAATGTGTGTTTGCTGCAAAAGGAAAACCAATCCAGTTTTTCTTGGCTTATTGCATGCAGACTAAAAGCCCTCCAGTCCTTTGCTACATGCTGCCCTGCAGCTGCACTGGACCTCAGTGCTCCTGTTCATGAGTGTTCCTCCCTGTGCTTGACTTGACCCCGGCCCCCATGGTGGAATGGACTTCAGGGTTTTATCCTCTGTCACAAAGCCCTAGCCCCAGCCTGACTTCTTAGTCTAGTCTTTGCAGGACAGCTGTTGACTCACAGATTTACCTAGTTGGGTTGGTGACAGGCCTGCCATCCACTGGTTCTGTCTGTTATAGACTTGCCTGAGGTGTGAGCCTTGAGTGGAAGGCCCTAGAGGCTGGCCGGGGGAGGAGAGAGTAGGAGGAGGCGTGTGAACAGGATTAAAACTGTAGTATGGGAAGGTTCCGTGTGGCTGGCAGCATGAGGCGTGGAGGCAGGTACTCTAGCTTCTGTGGAGATCACCTCACGCTGGAGCAGCAGGGTAAGCATACTAGATGCAGTCAGCGCTGAGCCCGCTGGGTAGGTATATAGTCAAGGGAACAGGTGTTGCTTGGGAGCCAGACACTGCTGCCATCGCTGGAGGCAAGGGAGGCCATTCACGAATGCTAGCTGGCAGTCAGTGGGTTCTTGAAATGCCCCTGATTTTTCTCTGAGGGAAAGAAGTACCCGATGGGGCTAGTCCCAGGTGCCTCAGTGGTTCCTAACTGTATCTCTGTGGTTGTCATTGGGGTCTCTCCTATGCTCTGGTTCCTAAGCTAGGCCTAGCCAACCTCTCCCTCCTAGCACTGGCCAAAGGACTGTCTACTGTAGGCTCCCCCATATCCCTGCCAGTCATTTCACTTGCTGCTGGACCACCCGCCATGCCTGGCAGTAGCCCTCTTACTGGTTGTTTGTCCTCAGTGTGCTGGGAACAGCAGTGGCTGTGGAGGGAAAAGCTACAGAGCTCTGGGGGGCAGTGAGGAAGACACCAAGAGTACCATTTTCTCCTTGTAACATGTGTCTGGGGCTTACCTTACAATGTTTGAAATGTTAATATTTATACTGTGTTTTCTAAATCTCTCCACTCAGGGTTGGCATACACAATCTCACCAGGAACATTCAGGAACTTTCCTCAGGCAAAATAAAGATGCTCCGTTTTCCAGTTTATAGGCAGACACCCACTTAGGGTTACTTTTTTCTGGGCCCATTCCAGAGCCCCACAGGTGCTGGCTGGCTTACCCCCAAACTGGCACCCTGCTGTCTATGTGTGAGAGGCCTTGACATCTCCTTGGAAAGAAGATGGGGTTAGGAGGTAGTCTGGCTCTTTCTCTAGGAAGTACTTGCTTGTCTTTACCCCATGGTTGATGTTAGGACTGTTGGTGTTTACTGTTGGTGTCTGGCGTTTGTCTGGTTAAAACATTCATTACGTGGGAAGCTCCATCTAAACCCACTTACGGAGTTAAAGAATACAGTCGTCTGTGATTCTTACCTTCATGAGACTTCCCACATGAGACACCCCCTACTTACAAAACAACTCCATTGCAGACGATTGCTTCACGGCATGGAGTCTTGGGAAATCACTGTCCTAGTTGTTTGTATTCCCACTGGTCCATGTCATGCTTTCTCCCTGGGAGCCCCCGTTTCCTTGATCAGGAGATAGGGACAGGCAGAGGAAAAGGAGAAGAGTGGGGGGGCATAGGAAGAGATGGGGTCTGCAGTCGTCCATACCCTGAGAAGTTATTTAGGGCCTGTTGGTGAAAATAGCTGGGTTACTAACCCTCTTTTTGCCTCAGTTTCCTGGCATATAAAGACAGGTGTGGTTCCCCTTCTGTCACCAGGGGTGATCCTGGGCCCCTGCAGGAGCATGGTGAATGCTGGGGTCTCTGGGCATGGATCAGGGAGAGAGGCTGCTAGAGAAGAAAGAGGCAGAGACTCAGCTTGGTGTTAGTGGCCTCACAGACCTTTCATCACTGCTGAGCAGGCTGGCTAATATCTGTGGGATGACTGGGACCCTGAACCTCTCTCTGTTCTTGTCTCCTCCCTGAGTGTCAGCAGTACAGCACAGACACACAGACATGTTGGATACACACACACACACACACACACACACACACACACACACACAAGCACGCATGCAGACATGCATGCATACAGTAGGCACTTGCAGAGGTATGCACGTGTGGAGCCTTGCAGAGACAAACATGCACACACAGACATGTACAACAGGGGCAAATGCAGACACATGCACAAATACACAAGTACACGCAGACATGCAAACAGTAGATGTAGATTCACATGAGGACAAACACAGACACACATGCAAGCATATACATACGCACGCACCACACATACACATGCACACAGAAGACACACACTGAGACATGCACAGGAAGACACACATGCAGAAACACACAAATACACATATGCACTCACATAACAGATACACATGTACAAAGATACATACAATGCATTGCACACAGAGGTGATATAGCTCAGTAGTAGACTGATTTTTTAACATGCAAGAGGCCCTGAGTTCTATCCTGCAGTACAAGAAAACAACACACATACAAAGATACACATGTGCACACAGACTTATACCCAGAGAAACACCCAGTCTCACCGGTGTCCTCAGCAGACACAGGATAGGAAGGAGCAGCCTCCCTGTGGAGACACTGTCTAGTTCCCATTCTGCAGGCACATGATGCAGGCTTCTGGAAGATTCTATGCCTCCTGGAGGGCTGCTTTTACTTGGCTGCTTCAACAGCATGGCACCCTCATGTTCTCTGACTGCTAACTGTTAGGGAAGCTTCGGGCTCTACCTTTTGGGTAACAAAGTGCCACTGGACGTTGTCTTAATCACCCTTACTTTATTGGCCTTAACACTTGTTATGTCTCAGCCTGAGTAGCAAGACTGACAGCTCATGTATGTATCGGTCGCTTACTGGCGTAGTGACTTTGTAACAAGCTGTCCTGACTTTTAGCGATGGTACAGCAAAGCTCCTTCTGCTCCCAGGCCCATGAGTGGCTGGGGCTGTCGCACTCACTACGGGTGTCCACTCTAGGACCTCAGGCCTCTTCCATAACTCCAATAACACGCTTCCCAAGCACACTTTCTGGATCCCAGGAATTAATAGTTCATACTTCTTTAAGACTTTGTCTAGAACTAGGATGTGCTCCCATTTGCCCCTGTTTCATTGGTTAAATCATATGACCAAGGCCAAGGTCACCAAACCCAGACTCTGCTGTGCCCATGGTAGTACAAAGTCCATTGCGGAGGACAAAGGAAGCTTGCTGGGTCTGTGTTTTCAGATAGTTCCTAAGAGTGGCCAGGCTCCAGCTCTCCCGATATGATATTGTGAGTAGGTCTGACAGAGATTGAAGCTCATGGCTGGCACCTGCTGTCTGGTCTGCCCCAGTTCCACTGATTTGGAGAAGTGATGGGGAAAGAACAGGGAATAGGCCCCTTTCCCTCGCCTTCCCTCCATCCTGAGCAGATGGAATGAATGTAGTCACAGTTGGTAAAACCAATGGCTGCGGCAGGAACGGGGGACACAGTGGCTGGCACAGAATGGACACTCCGTAAATACTGATGGAGTTAATGCTGACATTGCTTCCCCAGTCTTGGCAGAGACTTGGCTCTGAACAGGTACTGGGGAGAGAGAGAGAGCCTAGGTGGAGGACAGAGGATCCCCCTCATCCTATGCTGGCTCAGAACCTCTCCAGTGCTGCTGATGTGTCCACATGAGAATAAAGACAAAGTCATAGGTCACAACGGAAGGAGACAGGAGGGAGGCAATGTGCCGAGGAGGCAGGGTGAAGCATGTCCTTCCCAGCAGAACCTGGGTGTGTAAAAAGCAAGGAGGAGACGACACTCAGGCAGTTAGGCAGATAGTTAGGCAGATCTACCCTGCCTGCCGTCACTGGGCACAGAGCTTCTGGCTCATTTGGAATGGTGGCCCAGGCCATTACACGTAGTGCAAGGGCCCTGTACTGGGAGGGTGCCCAGAGGATGCAAGAGAGCTCCCCAAGGTCCAGTCTGAGCTGAGACTGGAGGAGGAACCTGAGACAGTGGTGAAGCCCGCAGCGGCTCTAGGGAGATGGGGTGGCAGGTGGAAGCAAGGAGATAGTGGGGACTTGATGCAGTTGAGGCCCTGGGGGACCAGAATGGAGGAGAGCGTGGGGCCAGCCAGAAAGGGAAACAGTGGCCATGACTGAGCAGACAAGGGGAATGTAAGTGAAAGGGAGGAAGGGACACAGATGGGCACCAGCCCGGCTGTTCACCAGACCAGGGCTCTGCTGGATGGGAATGTCAGGGCACCCCTGTCTGACTAGCCTGAGGTGTGACCCCTAAAAGGACTTGAGGTTCATTTTACCCCTGTGCTGCTTGCAGTGACTTCAGTGCCAGTCCCTAGTACCCCACTTATGAAATAAGCCAGATTAGGACTCTCTGGCCTGAGAACCCTGCCTAAACTTTGAAGCATCTTTAAGCCCCCTCCTGTTAAGTTTGTTGAGCCTTTGGGATTTAAAGGATCAATGCAATCCAAACTGGAAACTATTTTTTAAATCTTTATTTATTTATTTATTTATTTATTTATTTATTTATTTATTTATTTATTTAGTGTGTGTGTGTGTGTGTGTGTGTGTGAGAGAGAGAGAGAGAGAGAGAGAGAGAGAGAGAGAGAGAGAGAGAGACAGAGAGAGAGAGAGAGAGAGAGAGAGAGAGAGAGAGAGAGAGAGAGAGAGAGAGAGACTAGGTTTGCTTGAGAGGGTCAGGGACAACTTACAGAGCCAGTTCTCTGTTTCTATCACGTGGGTCCCAGGAATTGATCTCAGGCCAAGCACATCCACTCACCAAGCCATCTTGCTGGCACAAGAACATATCAAAATACACAAATATCTAAGCTCCCAACAAGGTGAACATCCATGCCGTGTGGTGCCCAGGAAACAGTCACCTAGTGTCAGGAAAGCAAACAACCTACAGAGAAGAGAATCCTGTGAGGAAAGACCACGGCAGTCTTTAGCCTAAGCCCTCCAGAGCTTTCCAGAGCTTTCCAGTATCCCAGGAATTGTGATGCCTTCTTAGGGAATGGGGATTTTGTCTTTGAGACAGGGTCTCATTGAAACTGGAACTCACTAGACTGATTGTCCTGGAAGCCTTCTGTCTCCACTTGCACAGCACTGGTGTTAAAGGCAGGAGCCACCACGAGCAGATTTCACTCCTGTGCTCGGGAGCAAATTCAGTTCTCATGCTTCTATGACAGGCTCTTTACCCAATGGAGCTCTGTCTGATGACCAGAACCGGCAAGCTCTGCCTGCCTTGGGCCTTTGTGCCTGCCATGTTCTTTGTGGGATGCTCTCTCCCACATCACCCCAGGGTTACCTTCAGGGTTTGGCATCCTGCTTGCCCTATTAAATATATGCTCACATTGCCCACAAAACTGAAACACACAAGGGTGGTGTAGAAGTTAGGGAGGAAAGAGTTAGCTTAGTTTACACTTCCACACTGTAGTCCATCACTGAAGAAAACCAGGACAGGAACTCAAACAGGGCAGGAATCTGGAGGCAGGAGCTGATGCAGAAGCCAAGGAAGGGTGCTACTTACTGGCTTTCTCCCCAAGGCTAGCTCAGCCTGCTGTCTTATAGAACCCAGGACCACCAGCCCAGGGATGGCACCACCCAGAAAGGACTAGGATACCCTCTATCGATCCCTACAGATGGATCTTATGGAGACATTTTCTTAATTGAGGTTTCCTCCTTTCAGAGAACTCTAGCTTGTGTCAAGTTGACATAATACTAGCTAGCACATGTGGGGTATGGATCCAGGGCTGTGAATTTAGTGACTACTTGCTGCCAAGTTGTAGGTAGATGTCTATGGCCTTAGCATCCCGAAAGTTTCCAATCTCATTTGAATTGTGGGCAGATGATGTAGGTAGTGGTGGTGCTGGATTCCAGAGGAGAAAGCAAGGGTGTCACTCAGGAAAGACTTGCTCAAGGAACTGGTTGACTGGTGATGGCATTGAATAGAGCTAGAGGGAGTTCAGGGCTGACCATCAAAGTCCCTAAGACAAAAAAAGGGGGGAAATAAAGAAAAGAAAAAGAAAGAAAAAGATAAAGATGATAGATAAAGACTAGGGTTGTGGTTGGCAGGCTGGGGAATACGCTCCTTCCTAAATGAACTCAAGGAGTCCTGGGGAATACTGAGGCTCCAAGCAGAACAGATAGTGGGGGATGGGAAGGGAAGGTGACCGTGGAGAGCCTAAGAACACAGATGTTTGGACCTAGAACCAGCAGTTCTGTGCTCAGAGACCGGCGGGGACACCAGAGAAGAGGTGTGTTCCAGAGAAAACCCCGGGGGTGGGGGGGTGTTCTGGAAAGTGTGAGCGGCAGCCTGTCACAGAGAACAGAACAGCCCCTCCCCCACTCACCACCCTGCAGGCCTCCAGAAGCTGAACATCCAGCCTAAGCAGCTCTGGTCCTCTTGCTTTGCACCTGGGTCAGGGGACGTGAATGTGACGAAGACAGCCCTGCCCAGAGCTCAGACTTTGCAAAGGAAACAGAGAGGAGAAGTCAGTGGCACTACCAAGGCCACATACTGCTAGACCATGGCTGCACAGGAGGCCTGAGCTAGGGATGTGTCCAGCCTGCTCAACAGCTCTGCTCCCTGGGGGCTCAACAGGCAGGACTATGTCCTTGTTCATCACCAGACACCAAATACCACCCAGTGTTCATCACGCAGTCAGCATGCCATCTGGGGAGGGGCTACCTGAAGAGTACCATAACTGTCTTAAAATGAGGGACCGAGCCGGGAATGGTGGCACAGCCCTGTCATCACAACACTTTGGAGGATGAAACAAGAGGATCCTGAGTTTGAGGCCAGCCTGGGCTGCATGGTTAGATCCTGCCACAGCAAACAACATAAGGTATCAAAACATAGACACTATGATAGGAGGGACGTCTAAGGTTCTGCTCAAGTCTTTCTGATACCCAGGCAGACATGATATCAAGGTGTCCAGTACTTTGAGGGGAAATTGATGCTCAAAGGCCTCAACATGTGCTACCTGGAGCACTACCCTTGATGTGGTCGGCGTGGCTAGTGCCCAGGCCTGGTGTACACACACAGGTGTGGTTTTGTGCAAGGCTGAAGGGACAGGTTTGCTTCCCAGCCGGGCTGTCTCCAGTGATAGTGTTCATTCCTGCCTGTCAGCAATCTCTCCCATGCACCCCCTGGTCTGGCTGAAGCTCGCTCCTCTCCCACAATCCTCCGGACTGACTCAAATGGACACAGTTCTCGCTCGATTTATGTCTGTTCCCACTCAGTCTTTCCAGTGCCCCCACCCAGATCCAGAGTTGGACCCAGTATCAAAGCAGAGACTGACTATGCTCAATGTGTGATTGGGTCTTCATCTAGAGAAGCCCTGAGATATGCCGGAGGCACCTCTGGGACATTGGGTGGGGGACAGCCCAGTCCTGCTCCAACCTCAGCTAGGCATACAGCAAAATTACAAGGAAAGACCTGGCCAGGCCTTCCAGACCTTCCAGATGTCTAGCAGTGTCCTATCCTGAAGCAGACGCAGCTGGCCAGGCCTGGGAGGGACAAAGTTGGGACCCAAGGAGTAAGACTTGTATTCTGGGAGCGTTTTGGGTCTGGCCTTGCCTTGGGGCTCTTTGGTTAGCACAGGGTTCTTAGAGTGCAGCCCTAGAGCTGCCTGCACCAGCACCTTCTCAGAGCTGGTGAAGTGTGTCTGGGGCCCACTCAGAAGCCCCCAACATAGAGTCATCCACCAGGATGCAGAGCCCCAGGGAATGGAGACAGACTACGAGGGGGGACTGGCTGGCAGTGTCTCCAGCAGGTACAAGCTTGGGAGGGGACAGGATAAAGTGAGCACTGGACGTGCCCTGTATCTTTTTCAGTTACTTCCCCTCCCCAGCTACCAAGGACCTGAGCCTCCTGAGGGTAAGAGTAATGTGTTCCTTTCCCAGAAGAATGTCTGCCGTGCAGTGAGCCTCAGTTCTAAGCGAATGTGAAGCCTGCCATAGTGGTAGATTGAAGGCCACAGGGCAGGGGCCAAAACCAAGGTGTGGCCAAATCTTCTGCCTCTTAAAAGACTGATGGCCTCACAGTTGCCACCACTTGGCAGGGGCATAGCAGAAGCTGCTAGTGCAGCATTGCAGGGTAGCCTAGAGACAGTGAGCTAATGCAGCATTGCAGGGTAGCCTAGAGACAGTGAGCTAGTGCAGCATTGCAGGGTAGCCTAGAGACAGTGAGCTAGTGCAGCATTGCAGGGTAGCCTAGAGACAGTGAGCTAATGCAGCGGCGCAGGGTGGCCTAGAGACAGTGAGCTAGTGCAGCATTGCAGGGTAGCCTAGAGACAGTGAGCTAGTGCAGCATTGCAGGGTAGCCTAGAGACAGTGAGCTAATGCAGCGGCGCAGGGTGGCCTAGAGACAGTG
>CM052701.1:137304737-137327049 GCA_028551405.1 Uromys caudimaculatus
CCAGTCTTGGCCTAACACCTTTTTCAGGGCTTTGCACAGATGCTGGGGAGCCTACATGCTGATGTAGGGCAGTGAATCACAGAGCCAGCCCCCTTCAGCGTCCTGCTGCATCCGCTTTCTGAAAGGCTCGGGGTGTGTGTGTGTGTGTGTGTGTGTGTGTGTGTGTGTGTGTGTGTGTGTGTGTGTGTGTGTGTCAGTGTCCAGTGGCTCTCTCAATCCCATTCCACACATGATCTGTCAGCAACTCTGCACTCACTGCCCTCTCACTGAGTGATCCTCAGCACAGCTTAGAATTCCTGTGGGTTCAGAGTTCTGAACCATGCTGCCAGCTAGGGTTTGGGGGTTTTCTTGTATCCCAGGACTGTTAGGCAGAGATGCTGGGGCAGGCAGGGGCCTGGTAAATGCATTGTGAGTGGGTGTGTCTGGCCTAAGCCCCCAGTTGTCTTTGAACCAGAGGTCAAGCAAGCTGAGAAGAGACTGTGGACCTGCTCCATCACCATCTGTCCATCTCAGGCTAGGTGGGGGGAGACTAACAGGACAGGTGCCCACCCAGCTTGGACTCAATGGTCCACCATCCCCTGCCCATCAAGTTGATACTTTCCCTTTCCCCGGCCATCATATAGAGGGGCCAGGAGCCAGCCCTGCAGCCCTTGGGGTGCATCAGGGGGGTCTCAGAGCCTCTCTTTAGCTCTGTGAGGACATGAGTTTGAGGCACCTGGACTTGCCCCCCCCCCCATGCTTTGCTGTTCTCTTTGTGAAGATGTTCCAACCGTACATAGCACACTGTGAGGGTTAACAGTGTCGCATAGTAAATTAATGGGGTGATAATGGTTCCAGCTATCCAGGCCCGGCACCACCCTGTCCCGCTCTGCCAGTATTCCTCGCCCTGAACTATAACCAAGAGTTATGCTGAGCTCTTGGGAGAGGAAGTTGCAAATTATTATTTAAAAAAATAAACAAACAAACAAGCAGAAAATCAACAGCAACCAAAAGGTTTCTGAAACCTGACTGCTTCACTTTGTTATTTTTAAGGGGAAGAAGGGCATCCCCAGAAAGGCACTGAATGGAAGAGCAGCTCTCTTGACTGGAAACAGGCAGGGGAGGGGAAGGGCTACAGAAATTAGACCTCCTCCTCATACTATGCGCTCCTGCCACGCTCAGCATCCACTGGTGTTTTCCCCCACCGACCCAGTCCACACAACTGCATTCTGATACAGCCCCCCCCCCACTGAATGCTACAGTACTGCCCCCTTGTGGCCGGAGGACTGCCAGCAGTAGGAGCCAGTTGGTCTTTCCTGGGGTGGGGTTGGTGATAAGGGAACCTCTGTCCTCAAACCTGTAGGCATCTGGGTCTGGGTAGCATGCTCACTCACCCGTGTTTCTACCGTGTGACAGTGTGTGCTTTTCTTTCCAATACTGACCTGTGCTCTTTCCTATGTGTAGCATACTAACAGGCCTGCCCGGAAGCCCTAGGGACAGAAGGAGGAGGTGGAGGCTATCACATCTCTCCTGGTGTAGAGACTAACTATGGGGTGTGTGCTGACTGTTATGGAGAGGCACTGGGAACAAAGCCAGGGTATTTGAGTTGAGGTGATGACCTGTAAAGATTTGGGTTTGGGAAGCCCAGTGGAACAATAGTCCCGGCTTGAGTGATCCCGGCTCATGCCTTGGATGTTTCTGGTCATCCTCTTGTTGAAGAGTAGCTTTCTCAACTTAGAATCAGTAAGGCTGGCAGTTGAAGGGCCGGCTATAGAGATGGACGCCAAGTGTGTACATACTCCTTGACAGATGTGTGACTGTTTCAGAGAGGGTGGGAGGGGTAGACCATAGAGCAGTAGCTGAGTTCAGCTCCAGAAGCCTGTCTATGGTAGTTTGAATGGAAATGGCCCTATAGGCTCACAGGGACTGGCATTGTTAGGAGGTGTGGCTTTGTTGGAGTAGGTCTTGTTGGAGGAAGTGTGCCATCGGGTGGGCTCTGAGGTTTCCGGAGCTCAAGCCAGGCCCAGTGTCACTCTCTTTCCCTCCTGCCTGCTGGTCCTAGCCACTTCTCCAGCACCATGTGTCTGTATGCCACCATGCTTCCCGCCATGATGATAATGGACTGAACCTCTGTAAGCCAGCCCCAATTAAATGTTTTCCTTTATAAGGGTTGCTTTGGTCATGGTGTCTCTTCACAGCAATAGCACATGTTGCCACCTGCATTTCCTCCTACCCCCCTGAGACCGGAAGAAGTTCACCCCTAACTGAAGCAAAGCTCCTTCTTTAGTGGGGCAGAGCCACCCCCTCTCTACACAGGAGGGAATTAGCTATACCTTCCTATGCCACTTAGCACAGGCCCTGAGACTCACTTGTGAACACAGCCCACACAAGCCTCCTCAGCCTGAGGCCGCAGCTCCAGGCTTGATTGCCAGTGGCGTTCACTTTTACATCAGGTTCTTCAGCCCAAGGAGAAGACTTCTGGCTTTTCTCCCTGACTGTGTGCAATGGGGGAATCAGATGAGGATAGGTTCAGGTTTCCCCTGTAGGTCCTGTCTGTCACCTTTTTTTGTTTTATGCACTCACGCATGTGTGTGTGTGTGTGTGTGTGTGTGTGTGTGTGTGTGTGTGTGTATCTCTGTGTATGTTTGTGTCTGTGTGTATGTCTGTGTATGTGTCTGTGTATCTGTTTGTGTATCTGTGTGTCTGTGTGTATGTCTATGTGTATCTATTTGTGTGTCTATGTGTGTCTATGTGTGTATGTATCTGTCTTAGTCAGGGTTTCTATTCCTGCACAAACATCCTGACCAAGAAGCAAGTTGGGGAGGAAAGGGTTTATTCAGCTTACACTTCCATGCTGCTGTTCATCACCAAAGGAAGTCAGGACTGGAACTCAAGCAGGTCAGGAAGCAGGAGCTGATGCAGAGGCCATGGAGGGATGTTCCTTACTGGCTTGCTTCTCCTGGCTTACTCAGCCTGCTTTCTTATAGAACCCAAGACTACCAGCCCAGGGATGGCACCACCCACTAGGGGCCCTCCCCCCTTGATCACTAATTGAGAAAATGCCTTACAGTTGGATCTCATGGGGGCATTTCCTTACCTGAAGCTCTCTTCTCTGTGATAACTCCAGCTTGTGTCAAGTTGACACAGAAAACCAGCCAGTACAGTATCTATGTGTGTGTCTCTCTGTGTGTCTTGTGTGTCTCTCTGTGTGTGTCTGTGTGTATATGTCTGTCTCTGTGTGTATTTCTCTCTGTGTGTCTTCCTCTACTGTTTTCCATTACTTTGAACAATTTTCTGTTATTTTGTAATCCTCAGTTTGCTGATTCCACTAGACGATCTGGCTCGTTACCTCCGCAGCACTGGGGTTCATGCCGAGTCACACATGAGACCTGGGAACCAGAGTCTGCTCCTCAGGCCTTTACAGCAAGTGCTTTACCCACTGGGCCATCTTTCCAGCCCCCATTTTCCCTCTTACTCTCCCCCTCCATCCACGTGTTCTCTCCAACTCTCAGTACCTCAGAGAGACCCGAGAGGGCAGGCAGACCCCAGTCTAGGAAACTGAGTCCTAGATCAGGCAGAGGCGGATGATTTAAAAAAAAAAAAAAAAAAAAAAAATCTGCTGGCTCCTGGAGTACACCCGCCAAAACAGGGCCTGGCAGGCTCCAGCCATGCTCATGCGGTCAGCAACCACTCACCCACCCAAGGAGCTGCTAACATCCCTCAGCCGGCAGTTTCATTCCCTCTGTACCCTGCCTAACCAGCTAGCTCTCTTCTCTTCTCTTCTCTTCTCTTCTCTTCTCTTCTCTTCTCTTCTCTTCTCTTCTCTTCTCTTCTCTTCTCTTCTCTTCTCTTCCCTTCTCTTCCCTTCTCTTCCCTTCTCTTTTCTCCTCTCTCTCTCTCTCTCTCTCTCTCTCTTTCTCTCTCTCTCTCTTTCTCTCTCCTCTCTTCTCTCTCCCTCCCTCCCCAATCCCCTATTCCCATACCCAAGCCTGGGTCCTTTACTGTGACTCTGGGGAGGGGAGTTGGTTCTCTGGCATTCAGGCAGAATGGAGACTCTTTCCAGAGGTTTGAGACAACCCCAGCTGAGGTGGGATCTCAAGAAGTGGAAAAGCTCAGTGACACCCCCCCTCCCGATCATTTACTGCTTCCCTATCAGCCCGGGCTTCTCCTCTAGGGTATGCTCTCACCCTGGAGATGCCTGGCTTTTTCTCTGCTCCTGTCTTCATGCTGATCCCCCCATAGGCTATCCTGTCCAGCTCTGAGCCACACCCATGTGGATAGGGACAGGACTTTTCCCTCGGGAATCTTCTGTAGGTGAGACACTTTGGCTTTGGGTCAGTTGGAGCTGGTCAGCATGTGGCCTTCCAGAGTGGACGCCACAAGGCTTTGAGCTCCAGGGAAGCTCCCCAGGCGCATAATCAGAGTCCACTGTGTAGTAGCATCTCTGTTTGCTCAATGAGTGGTTTCACTCTCCAGGTCTGTTTACTCCTGTAGAATATGGGTCAGGTTATCTCTGCAAAGAGATGCTATAAGGCCTGGGGTACATCTGCTGACTGGTTCTCTCTGCTACCAGGAAAAGTTATCCACCTAGGGGGAGGCTTAGGGTGAGATGGGCTTGCCCACCAGACATGGCTAGGCTCAGTGATCTGGATTGACTGAGTTTTTGGCTGGGCTCTGAGAAGATGTTCCACCTATGACACCCTGGAGAAGGCTGGTGGAATATTTGGGTCCCTATGCTCCTTCCGGGGGGACACTTAGGGAGTGCAAGCCACCAAGAAGGCAAGCTCAGGGTATCTGTGTTTCTTGTGCCAATATCTCCCTAACCAACCCTAGGTCTAGGTGCATTAGTTCCCCCATTGTGGGAATTTAATGGGGTCCTCTACAGATTATGAACCCCTGGGAACCATTCTGGGTCCTCGGGACATTGGTGGAGCTTAGAGGTGCAGGGGGACCGATTCCAACACTGCTGGCAGCTGCCTCCTGTCAGCCCTCCCTTGTGGTGGGCTCTGGTTAGTGTCTCTAAGACCAACCCAGCCACACAGAGCTGCTCAACACTTTCCCATTTATTTATTATTGAACGAACACAGGAATCTGGGAGCCCGCAGAGCGTGAAATTGGGAACAAATGCAGAGGAGGTCTAGACAGGAACCCTGTAGGCTGCTCTTCGCTCGTTCAGGACTGCAGGGCCCGTGGGCTTCCAGGTAGCAGAAATACTTGTAACCAGACAGATGTGTTTGGGGGAGGGAAAGGGTTCTGAGTCCCCATAAGCTCTTGCCCAGACTCTGGCAAGGAAAGGAGGCTGTGAGGCAGCCAGCCTGGATTCCCAGACAGAGCCAACCCTCTCTATTCCGGCCTCAGTTTCTCCATCTGGAGTGAGTAGTAGTAGTACCTCACTGGGTTGGAAGAGAACCTCACTAAATTAGCACGTTTCAGGACCCCACGCTGCACTACCATGGCCCAGGTACCTGTGTTTGCTAGGTTTGAGCTAGCTCTCAATCCTGGTGCTCTGTGGTGTTGGAAGTCCCTGGGTGCAGTGAGGCTGCTGGGTTTTCCCCTGGCTCCAGAGCACTGGCCTTCACAAAACCTTTCTTTGTGCCCTGTACCCTGTGGGGCCCTGGCAGGGAGCTGAAGTCGGGTGCAAAAGTCTTGTAAGGCTAGAAAGCAAAGTGGGCACAATGAGGAGAGCAGAGAAAGGAGGGGTTAAACACAGGATGCACAGTCCAGATGGCAGCTACGTGGGGGGCTCCTGCCAGAGGAGGGAGCTCACTGGAGGAGGCAGGTGGAGGCGTCTGGTTCTGCTGCCAGGTGTTTCCTGCCTGGTCCCCGCCCCTGACGCTTGGGCCTCTACACAGGAGACAACGGGAGCTTGTAACATGGCCATTCTCCAGGCTGGCCGCCTAGACATGGGTTATGGGAAACACGCTGTCACTCACCAGAACACCGCCCCGCCCCCCAGCACACAGATTCCAAAAATGGGTGGAGGGTCCACAGAGGGGCTCCATCTTACACTTTGCCCTTGAAGAAATAGGGGTGGGGATGGAGAGCTCCCGTTTATAAGGCCGTAAACCCATTTATGGTCCCAGGGGGGTAATCAACAGTTCAGCAAGAGCCTTGACAAACTGCATTGGCTGGCACGAGAAGACTGCAGAATTGCCTTAGGATTGCAGACAGGCTGTAGGGTGGTCTCTGCCAGGTTGTCCCGGGCCCCTCAACTCCTTCCCTCAAGGACCAGAGCACAGTAGCCTGCTCCAGAAAGCTCCCCAGCTCCTTCTCCCAGTGGGTACAGCCCAACTCCCTCCCTGAGCCCCAAGCATTCCTGTTTCTCTTAGGTACTCAGGTTAGCCTTTCTCAGAACCTGTTGGCGAGATCTCCCCCAGGCAAGGACAAACGAATCAGAAGCCCTTTCCTGCTACCGTGGCTCAGTGCTGGACACTGTTCACATCCATGACCCTCACATTTGGTTGTACATTTCAATCACCAAGACCCCTTGCAGGTTGGGAGTGGAGTAGATGGGAACCTTTGGATAAACTGTACCGACACTGCATTGCAGACGAGGGAGCTGGGGCCCAGGAAGAGGCCTCTGACCCGAGCTGGGGGCAGAGGGGACGGCTGTGGAAAGTCCTAGCCCTTGAGGAGAAGTATAGGGAAGAACCCAAGAACAGCAGGGTGAGGTGGAGGGAAGTGACCTCTGATCCTCACTCTCCTCCACTGACTAGAAGCAGGCCACATGGTTCATTTGGTGTTTTTCAAATACACGGTATGCACAGAAGAAATTTAGGAAGGTTTTCTGGATTAAGCAAACATATGTTCGGCTCTGATGGCAGAAGAAGTCTGGAAAAAGGGTACCCCTGATGGGAGGCAGGTGAATAGAGCCAAGGGAAGCCTGGTCACCCCCGAGACAGTTGGTAGTTAACTAGAGATGATGTCAGGCTGGATCTGAGCAGAGCTGCCTGTACGGCTGTGCTGGACCAGCCCTGGGACCTGGCGCCCATCACGGGTGTGTATGTATCTGCAAAGCGATGCTGAGACGCTCCAGCTGGATGGCCCGGGTGTTGGAGCAGTGGCTGCTGACAGCCCTGGGCACCTGGCCTGAGCTGGCACCCTTCCCATCATGCCGCCAGGCTGCCTGCCGCTGGAGAGGACCCAGGCCCTAAGGAGCAGCAAAAAGCAGCCTGGGTCCTGAGGGCCAAGTGAGGGATGTGTGTCTCTCAGACCTGGGAGAGGCTCTACTGAGAGTGTGGCCAGATCCCTTGGAGACCTAAGGAAGGGCTCATGCCTATAGGATGATATCAGCCTGCCCCTCACAGAATCCTCAGTGTTTCTCAAATCTTCCAAGGGAGGAAACTGAGGCATGAGAAACAGGCATTTGGGCCTGTCCCGTGACTGACTGGGGAAGCGCTAGGCTGGCATCCAGGTCTGTTTGTGTACCTTGTATAGAGCACTTCTTTCCCTGTCCTGTGGAGGCTCCTCAGCCCTGCCATGCCTCTTGTGAGCTCTCTCTTCCCCTCAGCTCCAGCCCTGCATCCACGAGGGGCATATGCTGTTGCTAGAATCCAGCCTCAGTCCCTGTGGCTGTCAGTGAGCCCGCGTGTGAGCCCCAGTGGAGGGTCATTGCAGGACATTGAATCTTGACCTTTAAGGCACTCAGTCCTACTTGCTAGCCATTTGCCTCCTTTTTGGCTTCTCTGAGTACAACAAGTTCACACCAGTATGGTGCCCCATTGGGGCTATCTATAGTCATCTGTCCTGGGTGTGAAGAGCAGTCTCAGAGGGTCCTGGAGACTTCATTAGGGCATCTCCACATCTGTGTCCATTTCTCCTTCTGTCGCTCATTCAGACTCTCTATACATTAGCTGCGAGTGCTAGCCCTCGCCACAGGAGTCTTCACACATTCCATTGACCAGCAGGGAGCAGCGGGTCTCCTAATTCCACTCTCATTCCCAGGAGAGAAGTTCTCCAACCCTTGGGTCTGTGGCCATCTCAAGCCCATTTATACCTCTGCTGTAATCCAAGGACAAGCAAGAAGGGCATCAATGCAGCCACCTGAGCCTCTTGGCTCCGAGGCTGAGCCCAGAGGGGAGACCCAGGGCAAGGCTGGGCTGTACCCCAAACTGTCTGCTGCAGTGCGTGTTCCCATGAGGGTGCTGTGGGATTTAGGGCATTGGTACAGAGGAGACTGAAGGCTCAGCAGTCATGGGGACAGCAGAGGACGCATTACCGCACTGAGGTAGATGGAGGGAGCCCCACAGACCCTGCACATTCCTGAGCACATCCGTAGACCTGGCTCTACCCTGACCCTGAGTGTTTGTCTTGATGCGGCTGGTGGAGAGCAGGCCACTTTCCCCTTTCCAAGCTGCGGTTTGTACATCATCATAAATGGGCAGCCATGGAGGCCAATGCCATCCGTCTCAGGGAGAAGGGTCTGTCTGACAGGTAGGAATGAAGGCAGCCTCTGTGCATAAGAGACCCTGGCTACTCCTCCTCCCTCTTCTAATAACCACCAGGGCCCTGTCCCTGCTGTCATCGCTTTCAACGATAAGATACCACTGTGTGCTAGGCAGACACATGAAGAACAGTCTCACCTTAATTAGGACATTGTTTGCTTTGGGATATACCTCTCAGAGGACCCTCCTCAGTCCTCTTCCTAGAGAATCAGGGTTTCAGTACTTGCCTCCTCCTCCCCAGCTTCTCTGACCACTGAGAAAATCTTTCTGGGATCTCTTCAGTGACCCCAGAAAAATCAATGTTCCTTGCACCCCACCAGAGGGTTAAGAGCAGGGCAGTTGATTATGGTGGCCACAGTGACTGTCTGATCAGGTTCACCCTAATGTTAGAAGCATGTCATGTACCTGAACAGCTCTGCAGCCACTTCTGCTGCATGCCTGCTCCCAGCTCCTCTGCAGGCCTCCAGTCCTAGCAAGGCCAGCTAGCCAGCTGGCTCCAACCTCCTGAGAGACCGAGGTGGACCAGAGCTGTCAGGCAGTGTGCCCAGGAATGTGTAGGGTCCCTGGGGTTCCCTCTCTCTCTGTCTCTCCAGCATGTCTGCACCCCATACTTGTCTCATACTTTGGGGGCTGTCTGGACTTGCCTGTATTTGAAATTGTCCCTATGTCTGTCTGTATCTCTTGCCTTGTTGCTCTGGGTCTGTCTGGACCTGCCTGTCATCTGTCTGTCCATCTGTCCTCTGGGATCTGAATTCCCAGAATTCAAGTCCCAGCCTTGCCTCAAAGCATGGCCTGAGCAAGGCTCTCCCTGGCAGTACATACCCTTGTCTGTACCCAGGCCTAGTTTGACCCTAGGCCATCTGATCCTCGGGAGTCAAACTGTAAAGTATGTAGGAGCACTTCATATATACTCTCTCCACCTAGACCTGGAGAGTCAGCAGCAAAACACCAGTCTGTCACTTATTCTCATACACCCCTGAAAGAGGAGTCATCAACCCAAATCCCAGCAAGTCCTTGGGCGTGGTTAGCAGAGATTTAGGAACATGCACCACAGGGCGTTTCCTTGCACAGTTCTGTAACAGTAAAAGTTGGATAACTGTGTCTGTAGGGTTCAGCTGGGTAAGCTTCGGTTCTTCAGCCTAAAGGAGCATGACCTGGGTGTGAGGGTACCAGAGAAGCTCCACGGTAGATCCAGAGGGCTCCCTGAGACCATCACTGTAGCATGGGGCTAGACCCATGAAGCGCAACATGTCTTACCAGCAGCTTCTTTCTTTGAGAAGAGAAGGGGAAAGTGTTAGTGCGTGCATGCACGTGTGTGCGTGTGTGTGCGCGCGCGCGTGTGCACACATGCATGTTTAGGATGAGACTGTGGAAGGAGAAATGCAGAGCTAAGACAGATTGTTTCTTCCAGGGCAGAGCAGAGGAAGGAAGGAAGGAAGGAAGGAAGGAAGGAAGGAAGGAAGGAAGGAAGGAAGGACAGACAGGCTTCGAATGCACCTGTATCTGTGCTGTGGTCTGAAGGACCAAGCACTTTCTACAATTGAAAAGCAATTTTTAATTAATTTTTAGGTTAAAAACAAATGAGAAGAAAAGGAACCTGAGTGTGGAGTCTGTGGGGAGCTACTGTTAAGAATTATTTGTGGTGACTTGGAAAGTCTTTTGATTCGAATCTGTCCCCGTGGGAGCAAACACAGAGAGAGACAAATGGTGGCCTTGCAGAAGGCTTCAGTGGGGACCCTAAAATTGCCATTTCAAACTTGCTACAGATACAAGGGGGAGAGAAAGTAAATTTATGTTATTAAAAAAGAAGTAAAGGATTGAATTTTAATGAATAAAAACTCTAACCAATTAACAGAATTCCCCAATTTAAATGCAAACACTCATGTTTTAGGTCCCCACTTCTGAAAATATAAAGCATATTGGCAGGAGATGCCTGCCTGTAGTCTCAGCACTTGCAAAGTTGGGTCAGGAGGCCTGGGGGTCTGAGGCTAGCTTGGTTTACATGAGGCTGTGTCTCAAGAACACTAAGATAAAAGCATTGAGCTGGGGGGTGGTTCAGTGGGTAAGAGCTGGAATGAGGAACTCCAGCACTGTGTAAAATGCTGAGGGCGTGGCCCTGCACCTGTAGCCTTGGCACAGGGTTGAAGACAAGAGACCGCTATGTCTTGGTCGCCAGCCTAGCGAATAAATAGTGACTCCAGGTTCAGTGAGCAACCCAGTCTCAAGGGAATGAGGCCCACACACAAATTAATTATTGAGTTCGTTCATAATAAAAGACCCAGGCTCTGGTTGTTGTGAACACTGAGATGGTGAGTACCATCCTGGGAAAACCCACCAAGGACTCATGAGGTCCCTGGGATGACACAGCAGTAACCACAGAGAGGCCTCCAAACCCACAGTCCCACTCGGACAATGTGAACACCGACTTCAGTCGGTGGAGACCTGTCCAACAGTCAGCTGTGTTGCAGTGAGTCTCAGACGCAGCCTCGAGCCTCGGGGAGCTAGGCCCCCTCTAGGAGGTGATGGGGTAAGAACTGGGCATGGATGCCCTTCCCTCTTCAGTCACCAGCTCAGCAAGCTTGGTTAACTTTGTCTGAAAGAACCCGAGTAAATAACACGAGAGAAATGAACTTTGGGGAAATGGCTGCTCTGCATTTCTGTGATCTTGTTGGAACAGTGGCAGTTGGGAAGGAAATCCCATGATGGAAATACTGGGCTGAACCACCGTCAACACAACATCACAAGAAGGGGAACCGACTTCAGGCGTCTCCTAATGCGTCAGGCAGGACCTGCTAACTGCCACACGAGGGAAGATGCCAACTCTAATACATAGGAAGTCCTGTGAGATGAACGTGGGTCACAACGGGGGGCAGACCCATTGTAAGGATGGCGTCTCAGAGGATGGAGAGGCCAAGCAGAGGGGAGGCTTTTCTGAGTGCTCCCTGCCATCTCTCCAGAGTGTTTATGGGTAGACTGAGATATGCAGGCTTTCCCTTAGAATATTGTGGTCACTCCCTCCATGTCATCTCCCACACTCTCTGGAAAACCAGAGAGTCTTAGGAGTGCAGGAAGGGCTGGGCTTGCCCTGGTCAGGGAGGAGCCCTGGAAGACAGAAGGGCTGTGGGAAACTGTGAAGTCTTGCTTCGAATGGCACTGGCCACCATGGGAATGGTCACCCTGCAAAAGAGGAAGAGAAGACTGTGAAGGAGAGGCTGTGTCCTGAGGGTGGAGCTGTCACTCAGCACAGGCCCCGTTGGGATGAGCCCTGCAAGTGGCACATAGAACTCAGGCTGTGTGCTCCTTGCAGTGAAGAGCTCACGCCATCAGGGCAGCAGAAATCCGTCTTCTAAGAATTTGTCCTGAGAGCCATCGAGGTTGGTTTTGCAACGTGAGTGGCTGTCCATCACTTCGCTATAATGTCACTGGGAATATATTTTTCTAAATAAAAAGAAATTGTTTTTTTTTTCAGTCTCACGAGATGAAAAGTTCTAGAAAGAAAATCTACTTGTGGTATTAAACTGGACAGTAATGGTGAAAATAGGACTGAAGGGATGGCTCAGTCAGTGTTTGCTGCACACACAGACACAGACACACACACATACACTCAGACAGACACACATACACACACAGAGACATACACCACACACACACAGACACACACATACACACAGACACACACATGGACACACATACACACACACTCACACACATACACACATACACAGACACACAGACACACACACATACACACACTCACACACATATACACACATACACACAGACACACGCATGGACACACATACACACACACTCACACACATACACACATACACAGACACACACTCACACACATATACACACAGACACACACATACACACACAGACAAACACAGACACACACACACTCACACACATACACACACAGACACACATACAGATACATAGACACACACAGACACACACCACACAGAGAGACACACACACATATACACACAAAGACACATACACACTAACACACATACATACACACACAGACACATACACACACTTATACACATACACACATACACTCACGTACATACATACACATACACACACACATACACACAGACATACACACATACACACACACGAACATGATTTTAGTCTCCTGTACCCACAAACAACAACAACAACAACAACAAAAAAAAAAACAAAAAACAAAACAACAACAACAAAAGCAATGGAAAGAAAAAGCCAGAGGTGGTGTGCTTTCATAATCCCAGCACTGGGGAGGTGGGGAGAGGCGGATGGGCGGGGAAGGCATGCTGGCCAGCCATTTCAACTACTTGGCAAGTGCCAAGCCAATGACAACCTGCTGAAACAAAATAAAACCAAACAACTCTCTCCACCTCACCCCCATCTCTCCCACACACTTGAAGCTGTCAAGGAGGCTCAGTGGGTGGAGACGCTTGTAGCCAAGCTTCACAACCCCAGTTCCATCCCTGGGACACACATGGTAGGAGAGAACTGACTCCCAAAGTTTGTTGTCTGATCTCCAAATGATGCGTGCACACAAATAAATAGATGGTATAAAATCTTTAAGTCAGAAAACAAAAACAAGATGGACAGCTCCTAATGAAGGCTGTGGCAGATGGACCTCTGACCTCACAGCACATACATGTATCAAAACCAACAAGAGCCATGCGCAGCTAGATAGAGGCAGTAAAAATGGTGAATCTGTGTGCTGTGCATTTTACCATCACTAAGTGTATAAATGGAATTGGCTCTGTTAAGTGATGCAATGGGTCAGAGTGTGGGAAAATAGGCAAAGAGCCAGATCCGCCAGATCTGACCAGCACTTGGCTGAACTGGGTCTGGCACTCGTTTGTTTGTTTTTGAGACAGGGACTCAAGTATTCCAGGGTGACCTCAGAGTTGCTATGTTGCTGGAGATGACGTTGAACTCCTGATCCTCCTGCCTCTGTCTCCCTGCTTTGGGTACATTTTTAAAAAGTGGGAGTGTCAGGCTAGGCTGACAGCTAATGCTAAAAGACGTGCTCGGGAGAGCTTTGCTAGTGGACGCGGGAGAGGGCTCAGTCGGTAAAATGCTTGTCTCGCATGCATAAGGGCCTGGGGTCCACTTCCTAGCACTAATGGGAAAGCACAGTATGGGGGCACACATCTGGAACCCCAGCACACAAGAGCTGGGAATCAGACACAAGAGCTCATTGGCCAGGCAGCTAGCCAATCAGTGAGCCCCAGGCTCCGTAAGTGATCTGTCTCCAAAAGTAAGATAGGAACAGATGAAGGAAAATAGCTGATACTGATACTGACCTGTGGCCTGCACACTGACATGCCATGTACACACATGTGCATAGACACTGAGCACAGAGAGAGAGACAGACAGAGACAGAGACAGAGAGGCACAGAGGCAGAGACACAGACACAGAGAGACACAGAGAAACAGAGTGTGTGTATTTCAGGTCAGAGGCTGGAGAGACAACTCTGTGATTAAGGGTACCAGCAGCTCTTCCAAAGGACCCTGTTAGCTCCCAGAACCCATGTGGCAGCTAACAGCTTTCTGGAACTCAAGTCCCAGGAGATCTAAAGCCTTACAGCCCCCATCAGCACGGCATACACTGTGCACAGACATGTATGCAGGCAAAAACTCATGCACTGCCGGGCAGTGGTGGTGCACGCCTTTAATCCCAGCACTTGGGAGGCAGAGGCAGGTGGATTTCTGAGGTCGAGGCCAGCCTGGTCTACAGAGTGAGTTCCAGGACAGCCAGGGCTACACAGAGAAACCCTGTCTCAAAAAACTAAAACTAAAACTAAAAATAAATAAATAAATAAATAAATAAATAAATAAATAAATAAATAAACACTTGCAAGATTTAAAAAAAAAACCTCATGTGTTAAACAAACTTCAATGTCAGGCTATTAGCATTCACCTTTTGCAAATGGAGAAACTGAGGCTAAGAAGTAGAGCAGGGCTTGGAGGCTTGGACTCTCCTCCTCCCATCCTACATCTAGTCCATGGTGAGCACGTGGTGAGCCTTTTGCCCTCCAGATGGTCTTGTGGAGTAGACTAGTGATTGGCTGTTGCATAGAGACACTAACACTTCTGTGGCCTGTGGTGTCTATTGCAGACTGTTGATGGAGAAGTGGGCGGATGACAGCCGGGACTGTGGTCATCACTGGGGGCATCTTGGCAACTGTGATTCTGCTCTGTATCATCGCTGTTCTGTGCTACTGTCGGCTTCAGGTACTCCCAAGGGATGGGGAAGGGGACCGGATTGAAGTGGAGCCTGAAGGGTGACTGCGGAGAGAGCCATCTGACCAGGTCCAGGATAGAGTGCAGGAGGGTACAGCCAGACTTCAGGGGAGATGCTGTGCAATGGGGCTGGAGTATGTCTGTGCTGTTCAGTGGCCAGCTATCCAACTCACTGAAGGATTGGCTGAGGCTCACAGACCTCCAAGGACTTAGTCAGTGACACACAGTCCTCCAGGAGAGCAGCCATAAGCAGTGTGTTGTCTTGCATATCCTTCCCCACCTGAGCTGTAGAGATTCTCAAGGTCCCATATCTTCCCAAGAGAAGGGGAAACCCGTGTGCAAGGCACACTCAGTGCCTGTGACTCAACTCTAAGATATGAAATGGCTTATCCAGCTCGGCCCACTTTCAGGTTTCTTACCCAGCCATGCCTCAGTTTATCTGCCTGCAAATTGGGAGTTAGAGTTTCATCCAGCTGTGTGGGTGAGATAGATAAGTAACATTCTGTAGGGACCTCAGCTCCGAGTGGGCGGGGTAGATGCTGGGTGGTGGTGGAGCAGGTGGAGGTGACTGAGAAGGGCCACCTTCCAGTGGACACTGGTGGGAAGTGCACTGTGGTCACCTGACCCTCTGCCCACAGTATTACTGCTGCAAGAAGGACGAATCCGAGGACGACGAGGAGGAACCCGACTTCGCTGTGCACTCCCACCTGCCACCCCTGCATTCCAACCGCAACCTTGTGCTGACCAACGGGCCTGCTCTCTACCCAGCTGCCACCACCTCTTTCAGCCAAAAGTCCCCGCAGGCCCGTGCCCTCTGCCGCAGCTGCTCCCACTACGAGCCACCAACCTTCTTCCTACAGGAGCCAGAGGACGACGACTTTGAGGGCGTGCGCAACGGTGGGGGCCGTGTGGCCTACAAAAGCATCAGCCAGGAAGATGTGGAGCTGCCGTCTGCGAGCTTCGGAGGCCTGCAGGCACTCAACCCCAACCGCCTCTCCGCCATGCGGGAGGCCTTTTCCCGAAGCCGTAGCGTAAGCACTGACGTGTGACAGGCCTCTATCCTACTGAGGCACCCAGCCCTGGGTCCTGAGATCCTGACAGGATACCCATGGCACACCCTGGCCCCACCTCCAGACCTCTGCTCAGCCAGTCTTCCCTGTATGCTTGTCCTAGGGGCTCCAGGAATGAGGAACCCCTGAGCCCTCTGTAAGGATAAAGCCCAGTGAACCAGATGTGAGGAGAACAGCTGGCACAAGAGGGGAGGCAGGGGACAGGAGGGTAAGGTAAGGCTGTGTTGGAGCCCAGGGGCCAGGTCCTATTTCCAGGAAGTGAGAAGATGGATGTCAACCCTAGCAACTTGTCTGTCTCTGGCTTCATGGTCTTACCTGTCAGTCACTCACCAGGCCTTGGGCTTCCTACCTGCTTAAGGGAGCAGTGGCCTCACTGGTTGCCAGTGGCCCTACAAGCATGAAACTTCCTTAGAGACTGCGGACCAAATAAATATTCTGTCCCTTCACCCGTCTCCCCTTTCAAACTATCCTTCTCTCCACCCTCTGTTCTTTTACCCCCCTCTCTGTCTCATGCTCCTGAACCTATATGCCAAGCGTCTGCCCCAAGCTCGAGATGCCCATTGCTCTGGCCTCCCTCAAGATGGACAAGTCTCCCTGTGAGCAGGGAGAGTTTAGGAGTCACCAGTGTACTTGGACACTTGCTACCCAATCTGCTTTTTTCTGAAAGAAGAGGCATAGGCATAGAGTCCCCTGCTCTGGGAGGGGTGACACTAAAATTTACACATCCAGCACTTAGCCCTAAACCCAGACAAGTTACAGACACATCCAGCTAGGTTGCGGAAGCACTGGAGTTGGCCCAGCTACGCCCTAGAGGTCTCGAGTGTCGACTTGCTGTGACTCTTAGGCAGGCCATCCCATCCATGGGCTTGCCTCCCCAAGCATGTACTTTGGGGGGATAGGGAGACTGGCTACAGAAAGTCCTTTGAACTCTGGTCCTCAGTGGGTACTGAGGTCCTTAGGAGAAGCTGAGCTATAGACCGTTATCCACTTCCTGTTTCCTGCTCAGAATGAGGCACCTCAGGCCCAGTCAGCCAGAGCTTGCTGCCCCTGTAAGAAAGTCCTGTCTCTACTCATGCTGCTCCAAGACCTCAACTGGCTGAGAAATTCGTTTCAGGTGACCAAGATGCTGCAAGCCCAGGGCCCCAGCCATCAGGCATGCAGTCCCCTGCTCCTAAAAGAGACACCATTCTTGGCAGCATAGCCTCAACTTCCTTTCCCCTCGGGCCATCTTTCATCCCCAGGCCCTGCCATGGAGTTCCAGAGGGGAGCAAGTGTCCCCATGAAGATACCTTCCTGTAGGACAGTGCCCCCCCCCCCCGAGCCAGATACCACAGCAGAGACCTCCACACTTATTACAGGCAGCTGAACTTTGCTAGTGAGGGTCTGCTGTCTTTGGCACTCTGAATTCCTTCTCCTTTCTTTTTCCTGCCGCAGTTTGGTCTTGCTAACAGAATCCGCCCTTAGGTTCGCAGATGTCCCCAGCCTACTTCGTTCCCTTCTACTTCCTTTATCCCCTTCTATCCTGTGACATCTGCCTTTGCATTGCTTGGGGTGTGGGTGAGGTAGGGAGGGGTGTTCTGGGCTGTTCTGTCTTCACCTCCAACCCCCCTTCTTTTTTTTTTTTTTTTTTTACCTCCACCATCTCTGTATAGATCCATAGACATCTTCAAAGTGAATTAAGCATCTGTCCCTACCACTCAGCACCACCACGGGACCTGCCAGGGACCCACACAACACCCTGAAAAAAACCAAAAGCCAATAAACTTGTTTCCCACAGCATGGTGTGTGGCTACTTGTCCGTCCATCCACTGGGCCCTCCCTGGAAGCAGATGGAGTTCACTTTCCCAGCCCAAGCTGCTGAGTTCTATCAGGAACTGGGAACAGCTCTCGGGTCAAGGGGGCACCGTAACAAGCCACCTTTGTTTTCCAGCTCCCTGGGGCATTTGTGATTCTGTTAACCAATCGTAAGAACTGATTGAACATGATGGGCTGTGTTTCTTGGGGACAAGTGGCTGACTGTCCCTGAGCTTACATCAGCATAGTTGCTCACTGATGATACCCACCTCAGAAAGATGAAACCAGCCGTTGCTGGTGGCATACCTGACACAGAGCCCGGCGTAAGAGCTCCACAGCAAAGGGTAACAGGAAGGAGTGTGAGATGAAGTAGAGAGGGAAGAAATCAGGAAGGGAAGGAGAACGGAGAGGTAGTGGTGGGACTCAGTCTGAGCACAGCTGGTGACCTGAAGCACGACTGTGGCCCAAACCATCAATTCCTGGATTTGGGGGAGCTAAAACAAAATCTCTAGGAACAGCCGTCCTGATTCAGCCCCTGCGGTACAGGCACACACAGAAGCAACAATGCACTGGGCTGTGTTGCTGACTCAGTTTCCCCCAAAACACTAAGCCCTTTAGGACCAAAGCTCTTTGGCAGAACTGTCCTGGGAAGACTGACCACAAAGCAGAGGAGACCCACCATCCTCCCCACTACCTGGACCCAGAGGACTCCTCCAGGGTGCTGAGTCTGACTAACCCTGATCATCGCAGAATCAGCCCTGTCCTCCCTGCCTCCCTGGGGACTGTGTGTGCACGTGCATATGTGTGCCGTTTTCTTTCTATTCTCTTTCACTCAGGAATACCCAGTCTGAAGAGCATCCCCTAACAGACCCCGTATGTCTCAACACCCACTAGAAGCCACTGTGCTGTGGGAAGCTGTGCACACGGCCCTGAGGATGGTCCTTGAGGGTTGTCGATGGCTGTACATGAAACCTGATGAAAGGCCAGAAGACCAAAGAAGCCCACAGCTGCAGGCGCTCTTGGCAGCCCCATCCTGTATCTTGTAGCCTTCCTGTGCCGTCTGCTCCCCCAGCGTTCCTGTAGCCCTGTGTTCCATTCTCACAACGAGCCCCAGACCCAGGACAGCTAAAAATGGCAGGAGATTCATGCCAATTTCTACCTCAACACTGTCCTGCAGCCCACAGGGCCTCTCCTTGTATACTCCCTGCTCCTCTGGTTGCCTTTTGTCTGCTTTTTATACCATCTCTGCACCTGCTGTCCAGCAAAAAAAAAAAAAAAAAAAAAAGACCCTGAGGCTACCCACCATTTTTGCCCAAAGTAACAGAAACCCCAGCATGCTGCCATAAATACAGCCACTTTATTAACATGCACCAGTGAGTAGTGATGAGGCTAGCAGGGGCACCCAGGAGCACAGGCCGTCCCTCCCATCCAGCATGGAAACTCTGGGAGGGGTACAGTGGCACCCAGAGACAGGGCAGCCTGGGCTCCTCAGCTGACCCAAGGAAGGCCTCTCCTTACCCAAGACAGCCAAAGAAAGGAGACTCTCTCCTTCCTGTGTCACCTGCAAGTCATCTTGAGAGGGTTCTGTCACATCAGAGTTGGGTCTGGAAAAAGGGCAGGTACTCTGAGCCCTCTGGGATGGACACAGACACAGGATCCTGGGAGTGCATTACAGTTGCCTGCAGCAGGGTAGCTCCGTGTGAGAAGGGTCCTGTGGGCACTGAAGGCTCTCACCCAACACAGAGACAAGGCCACAATGTCAAAGTCCCTTCTTGTCAGTTGTGCTCTGTGTCACATCTTCACAGTCTAGAATCCCCTGCAGAGTGGGTGTCCAAGGAGAGCCCCAAGATGGCGTGCTTATGTCTCAGGGGCCACAGCAGCAGCTAGGAATGAGGAGGCCTACAGGAGCGACAGCAGGCTTTGCTGTAGTACCAATGGCCACAGAGGTTCACTTTGATGGCCAGTGCGCAGTTGGTGCCCGGCTGGTCCTGACAGCTATCATCTGGGGATGGGACACAGTACAAAAGGGAAGGATGAAATGCCAGAATAGCAAAGGAGAGCAGCTCTCTCTCAGGGTCCCCAACACCTGCCATACTTACTATCTTCACAAAGGCAAGAGCTCGCTAAGGGCAGCCCAGCAGTCCCACCATGAACAGGTCAACAGAAAAGCCCCTCAGTCTTGGTCCAGAGGACCCCAGCTACTACAGATTTCCCCCCACATCTCAGGCATCCCTACCCTAATCTAAGCTCCTCTTGAGGAAAATATGGATCCTACTAAATGATTTGATCTGATCACCTGAGGAGCAAAACCCTAGGATTTGGGAGAGTCCCTGATCCCCTCTGAAAACTCCAAACACCTCAGGCCTGTGGGTTCCCCTCCCTTTGCCTCAGTATACCCAAAGTAAAATTCACCTTCCCCTACATTTGGCATCAACTTTGGGGACTGGACTTTGTCTATCTTTCCAGGTGCCCAAGCCAGAGACCATGCCTGAGACCTCCCTGCCTCCTGGGAGTCAATACCTGCTGCTCAGATCAGGTCATCTTGGTCCCTGGTCCCACAGCTTCCCCAACCACATTTTAGGTCAATGCCTTTTCCAATACACAGGTCTCTGTGTGGGTTCCCTGAGCCCCAGCTGGGCCCTCTCCTGTAGACACACCTATGTGTCTCTCTAGATGCTTCCCCGACTGAGGGCTGTTGCTCCTCTAGACCCTGCCTCTGACCACAACTCCTCTAGACACCCCATGCCCTATGCCCAGCCTCTTCCTTCTCACCTGGGGGCTCTGTGGGACATGGCTGCAAGTCACAAGCCTGTCTGGCAACAGGCTTCACCAGTGGGTCACATCCACGGACAATGTCGGTTCCCTGGTAACACTTCACGTCTCGCATCCTCACACCTACCCCACATGTCTTGGTGCACTGGTGTGGGACAGACAGACAAACAGACAGACAAATCGGTGCATAACGAGGCTCCCCATAGTGACAGAGACAGGGAACCTCATCACTCAGCATTCATCTGTCTGCACCATAACCATCCCATAGGCTGGTCAGGACACAGCAGTTTCTTGGAACCTAGAACCTGAGCTGGGCCAGGGTAGAGGTAGCTCGAGGAAAGGCACCATCTGGCCTCTCTGCCTCAGTTTCCCCAGTCTCACAGTGTGAGAGAGGGTGGCCCCTCCTGTGCCGACTGACCTGCTGAGTGCTCAGGTTCCATCTGTCTCAGATTAGTGACACAGAGGGTTTGCCATGGACCAATCAATGCAACATCCAGAGCCATCACTCTGAGTCCAGATGTTCCCCTCAGAACGCCTGCTGAGCTACCCAGAATACCAGGTACATCTGCTGACCCCAATTACCCTGCTATCCCCCTGCCAAGATCCTGCAGGCGGTGGTTCCCTGATGTGGTGACCTCGCATCACCCAGGCATGCCTGGACCTGAAGTATGAGGAGGCCCCTGCCCCAGGCTCACCCCTTGTCTGGTTACCAGACACAGAGGAGCTGATGAAGGCTGGCATGAGGCCACCCGCCTGCTCACCCTCCCTGAGAAGAAGAGAGGCTGGCTTGGCACAGGCAGAGAGGATACTTTGCCTTTGCAGATGCCCTAAAGATAAGTGAACTCCTGGCAAGTCCTAGAACCTGCTCGTCTGTCCCTGGCGAGTGCAAACAGAGTAGTTGGATGGGAAAGGCACTGAGCTGATGCATCATGAGGAGACAGCCGTAGAGAATGGCACTGACCCAGCCAGGGGCAGAAGGACAGACTCCCACATGTCCACCACTCGTGGGCTCCGTCTGCTTGGGAAGCACCCCTCCCTTGTGGCTACGTGGGGACTCCTCTTGTTCATTCTCCTCCCTCCTCATTGCCCAACACGGTCCCAGAGTTACTAGGCTCTGGCCACACAGCTACCCTGACCTCTCCCCAGGCCATGGCCAGACCTCTGGCTAGGCTCAGTCAGTTCAGAGGGGGCCTTCACTCCAGAGACACCTCCCCCCCTCCTCCCTTGCTCCCTCCCCCCCCCTCCTTCCCCTAATGATGCTTGCTGGTCCTCAAGCTCTTCCATGTGCTTTTTAGGCAACCACAGCCTTACTTCCCTTCCTCCTTACCTTGGGGGTGATGTTCATTGATGGACACCACAGTGTGAGTGAGTGTGTGTGTGTGAGTGTGTGTGTGTGAGTGTGTGTGTGTGAGTGTGTGTGTGAGTGAGTGTGTGTGTGTGAGTGTGTGTGAGTGTGTGTGTGAGTGTGTATGTGAGTGTGTGTGTGAGTGTGTGTGTGTGCATGTGTGTGTGTGTGCGTGTGAGTGTGTGTGTGTGTGTGAGTGAGTGTGAGTGTGTGAGTGAGTGTGTGCGTGTGAGTGTGTGTGTGCGTGCGTGTGTGTGCGTGCATGTGAGTGTGTGTGTGCGTGCGTGTGTGTGCGTGCATGTGAGTGTGTGTGTGTGAGTGTGTGTGTGTGTGAGTGTGTGTGTGCGTGTGTGTGTGCGTGAGTGTGTGTGTGTGTGAGTGAGAGTGTGTGAGTGAGTGTGTGCGTGTGAGTGTGTGTGCGTGCGTGTGAGTGTGTGCGTGCATGTGAGTGTGTGTGTGTGAGTGTGTGTGTGAGCGTGTGTGTGTGAGTGTGTGTGAGCGTGTGTGTGTGAGTGTGTGTGAGCGTGTGTGTGAGTGTGTGTGTGTGTGTGAGTGTGTGTGAGTGTGTGTGAGTGTGTGTGAGCGTATGCGTGTGAATGTGTGTGTGTGTGTGTGAGCGTGCGTGTGAGTGTGTGTGTGTGAATGTGTGAGTG
>CM052701.1:137327149-137438852 GCA_028551405.1 Uromys caudimaculatus
GAGAGTGTGTGTGTGTGTGTGTGAGTGTGTGTGTGAGTGTGTGTGTATGTGAGTGTGTGTGAGTGTGTGTGTGTGAGTGTGTGTATGTGTGTGTGAGTGTGTGTGTGAGCGAGTGTGTGAGTGTGTGTGTGTGTGTGTGTGTGTGTGTGTGTAAGAACTCTGGAGTTCCCAAGCCCTTGCTTAAGAAGGGCAGCCACTGGGGCCTCACCCCACAGAGCCCTTAGACTTTCAAGTCTTGGATTTGTAACTTACCTGTTCCAGCAGCTGACCCTAGAGAGGACATATGCGTACAGAACACCACAGCGAAGGCTCTGAGCTCCAGGCCCCATCTAGAACTCCACATTGTTCCTAAGCATTCAGAGTTGATCTACGTAAGGTCCAAAGCCACAGGCAGCTGGAAACCTTGTGCTGCCCAGCCTGGCCACGTGAGTCCTGTCCTCAGCCTGACAAGAGGTGCTTAAAGATGGCTCTGAACTCTCCATGTCCTTGCACAGTCATGTCCCTTGCTATGGGATGGACATAGAGAAGGCAATGGCGTGTAGATGCTGATGCAAGTTAATAAAAGCTGACATCTAGATGTGAGGTCTCTGGGATAGTAGGAAGGCTCAGGGTGCTGACAAGTCCCAAGGAGTGACATGACCTTTCTGTCAGGCTGAAGAGGACCTGAGGCGCGGTTACTGCTGTGCCAATCAGAGACTAGACAGGGAGCCACTCCCACCCTCCCATCCTGCTCTGCTACTCACTGCCTCTGCCTGTCCATAACTAGCCTGTGAGTTGAGGCTACTCCCAGGCCCCATGTCTAATGCCCCTTAAACTCTGCCCCCACGCTGGGAAGCTCTCTCAACTTCAGTTTCTTCCTCTCTATGAGTGCCAATTGGAAAAGAGATGTGGTGACAAGTGCTGGGCCACAGCTGCCCTCAGTGACCTCTGACAGGTGAGGGCTCTGTTCTGGCTTCAGAGATGAGAGTTCAGCTCTGTCTTGCCTAGTCAGGACAACTTGCTCTTTAGCCCAGTGGCTCAGTGTCTTAACCTAGAGCTCCTGTTCTGACACCTGTGTGCTCAAGTCTGAAGCCCCTGCCTTAGGCATGCCTCAGCCATCTTATGACCCTCTGTGTCTACAGGAACTGGACTATCCTTCAGAGAGTACTAGGCATACTTGCTACCAAACACACCACATACGAGCTTCAACTTTAAGCCAAAAGTAACCAGGCCCAGACTGGCCCACAAAAAGTGTTGCAGGGACACCCAGGTAAGATCAGAAAAGGCTTCTCCTCCAGTGAATCTAGAAGCATCCAGAAACAAGCACCCTGGCTGACTGGGGGAAGGCTTGATGGACATTGGTCAAGATGGATGTTCTGGGGCAGGATCGGATTTAAAGCAGCCTCACCAGGGCTGGCTGGGTGCTCACCTCTGACCAGGGGCTGGTGTACCACTTGAAGCAAGGTCTCTCGAAGCACGTGCTCTCCTCAGGGGGCTTCCTGGCTAACCCACATTCAGGGCCACTGCGCATCTGAGGCTTTCCATTGGCCAGCTCCATGCAGAGAACTAACCGCTTTTTCACACCACGCCCACAAGTAGTGTTGCACTGAGAAGGGCCAGACAGGATGGGTCAGTGGCCAGAAGCCCAGGGAACCAGAACCTGGGCCACAGTACTTCTGGTGATCAAGGATCAGTCAGTGATATTTGGGTGAAAGTGTAAACACTTTCAGCTGGGGGATTGGCTGAGAACTCTGTTCAGTAACCATTTGGCCCCATCCAGATTTGATCAAAAGCAATTGGGCCCCAAACCATCTGTTTTGAAACAAATTGGCTAATGTAATTTGCCCAAGGATGATCAGGCCAAAATCAATTCTGCAGAAAGCAATTTGCCTCAAGATTATTTAGTTAATAGTGGCCCTGCTGGAAACCATTGACTTCGAGCAATTGTCTGAAATGGCAAGTTGGTGACAATGACACGTTGAGACAGAAGGTGATAGCAAAAGGTTATCAAGGCCCCATAGGCTGAAAGTACCAGCAGTCAATACACCTTGTCTCTGGCTTTGTGTCTCCCAGAACAGGGCCCAGAGAGGAGAAGGCACTGGGGACCTGTAGACACCCCTAGGGGAGGAGACAGGAAATGGCTTTGCTATCTTTTTGGCTTTTTTCCAAATAAATTGTTAGTCAAATGTTCTTCTTAGGTGTGTCATGAAGTCTTCCTTGTGCCAGCCATCAACACTCAGGCAAATTCTCCCCCATCCCCTGTGTGATCCAGAGAAAGGCCCCTAGTCAGGCTCCTGGGTACTCACCCTTTCCCAGTCCTGAGCCAGCCAGTGTGCTGGGCAGTTCTTGTCTCCACAGGGGTGGATGGCCAGAGGCTTTGTCTCTGTCTGGCACTGAGACTCGGGGACTACCCGTCCATCGCTGGTCTTACAGTATACGTGCCTGATAGTGCGACCCTGTCCACAGCTCCCACTGCACTGCAAGAGGGAACGACAGGAGCTGGTAGGATAACAGGGGCCTTTCCACAACCCCCCCCCCCCACCTGTAGCATCTCCAAATAAAAGAAACAGCTTCCAGGGCAGTGTGCGAAGCAGTTCCCATGGTAACCACTTAAAAAAAAAAACATTTCTGTTCTAATTACAGAAATATCATGCTCAGTGCAAAACACACACAGAGAAAAGCACAGCTCAAAAGGTCACCTAAGCCCCCATCATCAGAGAGGACCCTACCTTGCATATGAGCAGCTCTGTTCCAGATGAGAGAGACAGATGGAGACCGAGACAGGAAAATGAAACAGGCGTGGAGAGTCAGAGACAGGGAGAAAAAACATGCAGAGAGACGGGGTCAGGGAAAGGCATGCAGACAGAGAAATACAGAGATAAGGAGAGATGGAGTCAGGAGAGGTGGAGACAGAGGTCATTAATGGGGCAGTGATGTCCACTCTTGTTTCTGGACAAGGGTTTGAGTCCCTAAAGAAGTAGAAGGGAGGTTATTTATACTCCTCTCCTCTTCTCTTTACTCCAGATAGATGAGAGAACTAAGGTAAGGCAGAGTCCTCCGGTCAGGGTTCCATTTCTGTTCTAATTACAGAAATAGACAGCCCCATACCCTGAACCTTGCCCTCACCGGTCCCCAGTCTGAGACAGTCCACTGGCGGTCACAGGGCGGCCCTGTGCAGTTCTTCTCTCCTACAGGCCTGGTGCTGGGGTCACACAGTTTCTCGTCCTCAGAACAGCGGATGTCTCTGGTCACTACGCTGCGCTCCCCACACTTGGCTGTGCACTACAAGGAAGCCAGGGTGAGAAGCATCATGGCCCATCTGTTCTCAGGCACAGGCTACCACCCCAGCATCTGTGGATGCTCACCTCTGACCACTCAGACATCTCCCACTGTGGCCCGCAGGCTGGGTTGCGGCACGTCTTACGTTCCTCTGGCCGCACAGCCTCCGTGGCTTCACAGAGGTCACTGTACACGGAGCTGTCAAAGCCAGGGGACAACATCTTCCAGCAGCGTACGATGCGGAACTGATGGCCCTCACCACAGGTTCGTGAGCACTCACTCCAGCTGCTGGTCTCCCACCTGCCTCAGGAGCGAGGACAGCCCTCAGTGGCCCCAAATCACACAGGCCAAACCAGACCGGAAAGAGCTGAGACCCATTAGTGTGAGCTGTGCCCATGTTAGCCCTGTGTTAACGGCACTACGTGGAATGTTGGGTGAGGGTCCCGCAAGTGCCCGCAGCCTTTGGGGACCTGGCTACCTTCACCTACGCTCACCCCAGGCCTTCTTCCTTTGTCCCTTCTGTCCCCTGCTCATGTCTTTCACATTTGCTACCCTTTATGGTCATACGCCAGTGTCCCAGAGCCTCAGGCCTTGCTTGCCCTGCTAAGTCACACAAGTGACTGTGGCCTCCTCTGGACAATTGAGCCTTCGTGAGCAAAGGTGGATCAAAGACTGTGAGTTTAGCTGTATACCCAGAGAAGGTCCTGTCCAGTGTGCAGGATGACCACCCATCTCTACCTTCCATACTGAGTGGGGTTATAACAGACTGGAATCCTCCATGCAGGTCCTCTGAGAGGACATACTTGGAAAAGAATCTAAATCAAGTACAGGTCAGCTCTGTGGTGTGCTCCACATAGGAATAGACCACATAATGGAACAAATGTCCAGAGAGAGCAGCCGGAAGAAAAGAGGGAGTGTGGCCGTGCTGAGGAGCAACAAATACATGGTTCCCTGGAAGTGACACCAGGCCCTGCTTCTGCCTTGAAGATAAGATAAGAGACATGGGACTAGAAAGATGGGGCCCCACTCGTATTCCAGGGAGCAATCCTCCTTAGCTTACAGAGATGCTACTTGCACAGGTCAGTCTCTGTGCAAAGAGAGCCCTCTACTATAGAGAAGTGTGGAAGAAAACCTATAGTAGAACGTTCAGTGACCATCCCGTGTGCTCTGCTCTGACCCCAACACACAGCCCCATAACTCAGCTCACAGCAGAGCCCTAGAGTGAACACGCACACGCACATGCACGCGCACACGCAAACACGCACACGTACGCACACATGTGCGCAAACACACACACACACACTTGCTCACTCATCCTGACACCCAGCTTGGTGCTCTAGGACAGGTACCTGGGCTGGCACTCCCTCCCAGCGCAGAATTCATGGACAGGCTCAGGACGGGTCAGGGCATCGCAGTAGCTGTCATCTACTTCAACACCATCATAGCGAACACACATGGCATAGGTAGACATGACTCCTAGATTCAGGGAAAGGGAAAGGTCTATAAACTGTGTGGTACCTTGGACACCAACAGACACAGGGTGAGCCTTGTGATCTTAGATGGGTCACATGATCACTCTGAGATCTGCTTCTTGGGCTGGGGATGGTAAAATCCTAGCGCTGGGAGCAGGAGAGCTCTGTGGGTTTGATCCTCAGACCTCTGTTTGCCCAGCCCCTCCAGCCCAGCCCCAGCATCTAACTCACCTGTCACAAACCTAGATGGCCTTACAGAGGCAGAGTTGGTTACAGCCAAGTACTCTAAGTACATTTGTCTGACAAAGCTCATTTATGGCAGATGAACAGGCAAGCAGATTGAAAAGCCAAACCATTGCAGCAAGACAGCCCTGCCCCCAGACATCAGATTAGGGGCCTCAGCTCTTACTGAGAGTCTCCCAACTAGCACCTCCAAATGCCTTTAACTATTTATGTGGCTTTTTCTGGGATTCCTGAATTCTAAAATACCAAGGGATATAAAGAGTCACACACACACAAGACTTGGCCACACCTCCTCTCTTTCTTCCCTCTGCCTACTTCCTACACATCAGAGAAAACCTGCATGTGGGCTCTCTAAAGGGTGAGCATCCCCTGCTTTGGAGCAAGATGTGCTAGGATTTTGCTTTGCTGGGGAAAGCCAGGGTGGCACTGTATGTGAAAGAAGCTCCTGGGGTTTTCAGTGGTTCTACCTGTCCAGGGGTGTCTGAGCCTTAACGCCCTCTGCTGCTCCAAACCCCAGCCCTGGACAGAACCATGGAGTCTAAGGAGAACCCTTACATGTGTTTTCTTTTGTTTTATTTTATTCTGTGGGGGCCAAGCCAGGCTGCAATTACTGGTTCCATCCCTGCCAGCACTGGGCTGTACAACCCTCAGCCTGCTGGAGCTCCCTAGCCAGGTTTGCTTGGAACATTTCAGGCCTCCGAGACACTAGCTCTGGGACCCAGGGACATACAGACAGGGTTGGGGACTTGTGCAGCTGCCCCTAGAACCTGGTCGTGCTTTGGTTTGTCATCATGGAATGGAAACACACAGAAGGAGATCCAAGTCCCACCTAGCAGAGCCACCAAATTTGTCATGGCCCAGATTGCTCGTTTCCAGGTTGGGAAATTTTCAGAAAGGCTACAAGATCAAATGTCACTTTTCTGGTCACCTTTTCGTTTCACCTGTCTTGAGTGGGAAGCTTCTCAAAACTTCTTGACCACAGAGCCCTTGCCTTGAGATGAAGTGTGCTTTGAGCCCTGACACATGAAATAGATAAGACCATCCTCAGTAACAACCCTACCAGTTCCCTGAGCTCCTGGGAAGCTATGCTGTGCTCTGTGCTCGGGGGGGGGGGGGGGGGTGCGGCTGAGGGACAGTCTAGAAGCCATACCCTGAGTCCCAAGCCGAGCCCAAGACCACCTGATCACATTGCAGGTCTAAAAGACAAACCTAAGATCCTCATCATGACTGGGGATTCAGGGTGCAGAGAAGGCAGGCCCTATAGCCCAGCACACCCTCAAAAGCAGATCTTAGCATGAGGGGAGAGGAAGAGAAGTAGGTGCACCCATGATTCTCCACAGAACATCTGCAGACATCTGGCTTCGCCTCTTCAGCATGGCTGCAGTTTTGCATATCAAATTTAAGCCCTGGGAACAGCAGGGGCCTTCCAGACAGCTAATGAGGTTAGGGCAGAAGGAGCTGAGGCAGTGAATCGCCCACAGTGTGGACCCCGCCTTTGTCCTGTCTGCCAGTGTCGCTCAGATGGGACAATGCCTCTTAAGGTCACAGGAGCCTCTCTACTTCTGACATCTTTGTCTAAGGCAAAGCTCATCCCTTCCCTAGTATCAGACCTGTCCTATTTCCTTTCTTCCTGTGTCCTGCTCTGCACTGTGGGCCACAAAGAACATCCCTGCTCCTTGTCCTGGTCACTGTCTAAGTGTTGAAAGACAATGGTGTCATGTTCTCCCTGGAGATGTCACCTACTGGAGCTCATTCATCAAGCGTCTTGCCACCAAGGCTGCCTCAACCTGGAGACATCTCAAATGATGTCACCTCTCCAGCCTCCAGAAAGTTTCCATAGTCGCAGCACACGGTGGGTCCCATAGCCGGGATGGCTAGAAAGATCCATGACATGCCCACACCCAACGTCAACAGGTTTCAAGAAGCAGGGGCCACACATCTGCTATAAAGCTTGGTCCTGACAACCCATCCCTATGAAAGGCAGGTTTCAGGACTCATCTGTCTGTCGGAGCCAGTGGACTGGCTGTCCCCGGGCTAGGACCAGCTTCAGTCTTACCTCAGAATCCCAAAGCAGGGCTACAGCAATGGCGTTCACTGACTGAATTTAGACCAGGCAGATGGTGCCTTCCCATTTATCCCACAAGAACCTTTGTCACGGTACATTCTAGTCATGGGCAATTTCCAGAGAGACTGGGACATGGTACAGTAGACAGTATATCTCAAATGCTCCCCACCCCCAAGGTATTTGTTCGCTTCCAAATTGTTAGGAACAGGGCAGCACTGTGCGTTTTTGGTCAGGGCCAGTGTGAGCAGAACCTCAAAGCTGAAGGTTCTCATCGTTACTCTGAAAAGCCCCTCTCCTGAGAGGTCAGAGGATAATTAGGCTAACCAGTGGAGCCTGGACCTGATTGTCACCCAGCATGGCATGGGAATGGGATGTTTTTGTGACTCCTCCCAGACTCCTGCCATCCCATACCACCTCCCAGATCAAGAAGCCAGGCAAGCTCCCTGGGGGTGGCTTAGGACTACACATGAATGTGTGAGTCTCCAGCTAAGCCCCAGTCAGTCACCATAAAGGTAGGCTCAGAGGAGGTGGCCCAGTGGTCCCAGCCTCAGTACCTGTGGTGCATGTGGCACTGCAGGGCTCATGGGATGAGAGCTTCCACCGGTACATGTCAGCTGGGCTCACACCTTGCTTGCGTGCCTTGGGTCTGGTCCTGAAACATGGTCAAACAGAGTGTGGTGAGAAGGCTGGGTGCTTATAGGCTTCACTCTCAGGTGACTTAGTCCCCCTCTAAGACACACTCTCCTTAAAGACACATTTTCCTGGGCTCCAGAGAGTACCCTCCATGAAAACTAGGGCTCCACCCTCTGGAACAGAAAAGGAGACATACATGTTGGCACTGAGCAAACATGGGCATTTCCCATTTCAGGAACTGAAAAGTCTGCACAGAGTCACCCTGTTCTTTCAGAGGAACACTGAGCAATGAGGGACTCACCAGCATTATAACTGCTCCTTCAACACTCACAGATTTCTCACGCAGGCCAGCAGATTCCTTCTTCCCACCCCAGAAAGAATTTCAGAAGGCCCTTAGGGGCTGAGATCTTCCAGAATTTTCCCCAGCCGCCTCCCTCAGTTGGGGTTCTGATGAATGGGGATGCCAGCCACTCAGCTTCCAATTTCCAAACTCACAAAACCCAGTTGCAGGAGGGAGAATAGCCTAGTCCCACACTGCAGCTCAGGTCAGTGATGGCTGCACAGGCCAGCTGATGGGAAGAGGCACTCTGGGGGCCAGCCAGCTAACAGCTCTGATTCTTGGCCAGAACTCCGGTGGCCACAGCCAAGTATTGCTATGACGGTTAGCTTCTTTGAACCAGCCTCAACACTCTCTGTGCAGGCTATTTGGGACTCTGCAGAGGGAGGAAGTCACTGCTACACTGTTACTTCCACCCAGGGTGTCTGCTTCAAGACCTAGCCACTCAAATAAGAACACAGTCTCTGAGTCTTATAACCCCTGGAGCTAAGAAGAGCAGTTGAGGAGGCAGCCCCATCACCATCACCACAGCTCTCTCAGGCTGCATAGCCCAACTCTACTTTCCTCAGAACTAAAAGGGGCTAGCTAAGAGCTGTGCACGACCACCTTCCACAGGACTTAAATGGACCAGTCTCTTGCCTGGGAACCACAGTCACTGGAGGACTGTGGGTGTTATAGGCCATTACGTTTTAAAAGCCATTCTGGGTGAATCTAAGGCAGAGACATCTGCCAGGACTGTTAGTCAAGTGGGTGAGAATTGCGCCTGTATTTGGCTCAGATTGGCTCTCGTTTCCCAAGAGAGTGCTCTGGAGATGAACACTACCATGCTGCCCTGATAGCATGTCACGCTCTGAGAACCCAGGAAATGATCTACCAACAGGAGCCTCAGGCATGAGTTTACTGATGTGATTCCATGAATTCTCAGGGGAGGGTGAGGGCAGAAAGGAGGGAGCTAGGGCCTGGGTCACCTCTCCTGGGGTTCAAACTGGTCCTTGAGTCAGGCTCTGTGCAGGGAAAGCTCTGCCTTCCTCTTTGCTTATAAACAAAGCTTTAACACTGAAGGGAGAGCATCTCAAAGCAAAGGATCCTGGCTCCAGTGGGACCATCTTACAGCACCAACTGAGGGTGGGCCAAAGCCCTCAGGGGGAGAGAACTGGGGAGAAGAATCAGTCCTTCAGGCTTGACCCAGACAACATCGGAGCTGCCTGTGTCCCTGACACTGCCTTAAGGAGCCTTAAATTCCTCCCAAGAACAAAATGAGAGAAGATGCACTTGGTGTGGAAGCCTCCATCTTTATATAATTACACACTTCTCAGCCACAGACTGCATGACTCATCCCTGACTCAAGAGCTAGCCGCCAGGTTCAAAATAACCCTTTGGATTTTAAGCCCTAAAGGTATTTCTGGAGGGGCTGTCTACACCCACTCTCCCGCACGTGTGGGGTGCCGGGTGCTGCTTAGATCACAGTGCAGCACCTATCAGGTTTTCTTGCTGGAAGGTGCACCAAAAGTATCACACCCTGGAAACCATCACCACCTCAATACGGAAGGCCCTTCCCTCAGCTGTGATGGTTTCTGAGATACCGGTGGCCACTGTTTTTGGGTTCTTGCCCAGTGCCTGGCGGGATACAGGCTCCTGAAATCCCCAGAGAGCAGAAGCTCTGAAATGACTGTGTTTGTTTATAAATGAACCAGAAATTCTCTTCCTACGTCCCTCCAGGCTTCAGAGAGGGATGTGTGCCTTTGCATCCCAGACGCCTGTTCCCAGTGTCTGGTGACAGCCCCTCCCGGGATTGTTTGAAGCCTCTCTAGAAGATGAAAATAGCCCTTCCTTTCTGGGCTGTCCTTTGATTTCACCCGGTCCCCGAGCAGACTCGACTTCCTGTGTTTGGACAACACGCCGAGACATGGCTATTTCGGCTTGGTAGTTTCCCCCATGGCCTCCCTCAGCCCGTTATCTCTCCAGACCATCTCTGATCCTCACCAGCAGCATCCTTTGATGGCAGTCGGCTGGGCATCTCACTGAGCTGCACTTTTCTGAGTGCTGACAACCTGTTTTAATGACCTGACTCTGGGAATCCAGTATGTCCCACGGGGCTAAGGGGGCAGGGTAAGAACAGACAGACACTTTGAAATGTGGCTTAGGGATTCTGGGCCAGGCAGATGCTAGTCCCCTCTCAGCTCCTTCCCAGGAGCCTAACACTAAGGGTAGTTGTGAGCACTCCCTGCTCTATGCATAAAAAAATGCTGAGCCCATCCAGCATCAGGAGTCTGTTAGTAACATACTTTCAGCATGGTGCTGACCATGAGGACATTTAGACCTGGAGACATTTAGAGCATCAGCCTTTTAGAAAGACATGTTACAGTCCAGGCCCACAACCTCACGTCAGATTCACTTACCCATGCTCTCTCACTTACTTCCAGGTCCCTGGCCCTTCTGGCCAGATCCCCTACAATGATTCCTGCTCTGTAGCACAGTAAGATAGGGCAAGGAGAAGTGCCTCTTACCTCGCCTTGTGAGTCCTGTTCCCAGCCAAGTTGGGGAGGCTGGAGCTGGTGTTGGGGAATGGGGCCTCAGAGGAGGTGTTGATCCTGTCACTGCTCAGCTCTAGGTAAGACCCATTGATCAAGTAGGCAGCAGGCCCCTCATTCTCCTCATAATCTGCATAGAGGCTCTCAGCTGGAGAGCTTCTGGGGGCACCCTGGGCAAAGATGCTGTTCATGGTCTCGTTGAGTGAGAACTCTTCTGAGTCAGAGCCTGTGCCCAAGAGCTGATCAGAGATGGTGTTGGCTGAGAGAAGCTCATGGGAGGTGAGGTGTGCACTGATCTCTCGGTCATCCTTGTCCCCCGAGAGAGCTCTCCCAGTGGCGTTGTGATCTGCAGAGAGACAGGTGCTTCAACAGCCATGCTGCTGTTGTGTTTGCCATCCCTCCTCCCACACATTCCTGTGTGTGGCAGGTGAGTTACATGCATGGGATGAATTCATAGGGCAGGGTAAAAGCAGGAGCCCCTGGGTCCTTCTCCATCAGACACAGTTGGCCAATATCATCGAATGCTAGGAAACCCAATGGCCACTGCTGATGGTTGGGCAGCATCCCCAAAGCCCTGCTGGAAGCTCTGCATCAGATCTAGTTTGGAAAGAGGATCTTTATAGGCTCATGAAACAATATAATCTGGATTTAGGGTGATTCTTAAATGACAAGTGCCTGACTAGGAAGAGAGAACACAGACACATAAACCTCAAGAAGTCCAGCACAGGAAAGAAGCATGTGTGAGCCAACACACCCAGGGCCCCCAGCAACATCCATTAGGCCCAGTGCTATCCAAGTTAGCCACAGAGCAGACCAGCTGCCCTTGGCTTCCAGTTCCATGGGGTAGAAGAGCTGGCAGATCAGCTCCTCTCTCTAAGCCCATCTCTTCCATTAGACTCAGACAATCATATATGGTTCGCCCTCTGCAAATATGGGGCCTACATCCTAAGAGTCAGAGGTAAAGGATACAAATATTTTGGAAAAGAATTTCATACTGGCTGGGTCTGTGGCATGCAGCTTTAATCCCAGCATTGGGGAGGCAGAGGCAGAGACAGTTGGATCTCTATGAAGTTGAGGGCAGCCTGGTTTACACAGCAAGTTCTAGTCTCACAGGAGAAGAAGGAAGAGGAAGAAAAGAAGGAAAAGAAGGAGAAGGGAGAGGAAGAATTACACCTATATTAAACTGATTTTGACAGTTACTATTGATTGTGAACTTGATAGGATCTGGAGACGCCAAGGAGACAAGCTTCTGCACTTGTCTATGAGGAGTTATCTAGATTAGGTTGACTGAGGATGGAAGACCCACCAGACCTGTGGGCAGCACCATCCTGTGTAAAAGGAGACAGTGAACACCAGCTTCCTTTCTCTCTGCTTCCTGACAGCAGATGCAATGTGACCAACTGCCTCAAGCTCCTGCCGCCATGATGGAAATATCTCCTGGGATTGTGAGCCAAAATGAAACCTCCCTTCCTTCCTGGGGTTGCTTAGTTGGCATTTTGTCAAAGCAACAAGTAACTAATCCACTGAGGTACGGGTCCCGTCCTGTGTCACCTCGCCTTGACTTAAAGTCATTGTTACCCACAGCACACACACTGCATCTAGGGTCAGCTGTGATGATCAGTAGGGGCTCTATGCAAACACACCACTGTATACAAGGATTTGAGAAGCTGAGAATTTTGGTCTCCAAGAGGACCCTATAATCAATCTGCAGATATTGAACTATGACTGTATAACTCCATCTTCACACTCTGCCTGCCCAGAGAGATGTGCAAGCAACTGAGAATTCTCCCTAGCCTCTTCTGCAGACTTCAAAGAAGACCAACACTTCCCACTTGAGGCCTCTGCACCTGGGGAGCCCAGGCCTTTCCCACACCCACTCTTCCTCTTTCTCACCTTGGAAGCCCTTGCCCCTGGGAGGTCCCTCACAGACCCCACCGCTGGCTTGCTTGCACACCTCGTTGGTCTCCTGGCCTCTGCTTGGACCCAGCTCCACCTCAGGGGCTGGAGGCTGAAACAGCTGGCTGTTCAGGCCCAGCCTCTCTGAGGAGGTCTGGCGGTAGAGTGAGCCATTGTGGTGCTGCATGAAGCCCAGCAGCCTGGCCTTGTCCAGCTCCTGCGGCTCGGTGCTCTCTGTGCTCTCCAAGGCTGCCTCAGAGAAGCTGTAATAGACAGGCTGCAGGGGATGCATGTGTGGTGACTGCAGCAAGGTGTACTCGAAGGTGATAGAGGGGCTTTTCCCGTTCTGGTTCCACACCTGGGAAAGGAGAAGAAGTAAGACCCGGCTCCTCTCCTCACTCCTCTTCAACACCCAACGACCCTTGAGACCAAGTAGCCCTGGTCACATTTGAGTCTTTTCCAGGGAATCACACCTGATCCAAGAATGTGGCCTCATGCAAATGTCCTAGCACAGCTGTGCCCAGAGACTGTGAATAAGGTGCACCAAAAGGAGCAAGTCACTTTAAGGGCAGGAAATGGGGGACACACTCCATGGCACTGTCATCATGGGTCAGAAATCCTAATAACACTGGCCTCATTGTATCTACCCAGGACTTCTAGGGCCACTAATGAGGTACTAAAATCTTGGTCATGCCCCTGTCCAGGACAGCACTGAAGGGCCACCTGGGAGATAGTCAAGGCCTCTACAGAGACCACAAGTGACCTCTCCCCTAGACAGATTTCAATGCCTTTGTTCAAAGTCACTGCCCTAGGATCTGGAGTCTGACAGTAGTGGATTTGGCAGCAGGATTAACTACTCATGGGGCCATAGAGCTGCTTGGCTGGGGCAGAGCACACCAACGAACCACAGAAAGGTAGCCGAGTCAAGACACGCCATAGCAGGACACCAGGAAGAGAATGAACACCATTCAGATGGCGTCTCAAGGGTGTCTAGGGACAGGAGTAGGGACTACAGAAAGTGCTTCATTGGAGCAAGGTGACAAAGAGAGCTGACACCATTTCAGGCTAACCAGTTGGCTGCAGGTGTGGTCAAGAAACTTTGATGCTTAAAGCTTCAGGGCAGAAAAGCAGAAGAGAGGAAGAATGATCCTGGGTCAGCTTCTCACCCTGCTGGGTCTGCTCCATCAGAGTTAGGCTGTGGCAGTGGGACCCACTGCATAGAGAGATTTGGGTCAAGATAACTGGAAATAGTGAAATCTCAGCAGCAGCCTTAGGAGAGATGAGCATAGAACGCTCCTCTTCCTAAACTTGTCTTTCTCTGGGTCTTGCCTAGTCTCCTCTCCTGACCACCAGACCAATGGCTCTGGTAAGGTTATGTCCTTCAGCCACCAGGAAAGTCCTAGAGAATAGACAGTTCTTCCTGGGCCTTCAGGAGAATCACGGTCCACCAGGAGCCGTGTTACGCTCTGGAACAACATGCTGGCCTGCTAACAGGGAGGGTGGAGTGAATGAGACCCACACTGAGTGCAGATGCAAGAGGGATAATTTAAGAGCAGGCAATTCACTGGTGACCACTTCTGCCAGGAAGCCCCAGAACATTCTGTTCACTGGTGGGTGGCTGAGCAGTACCAGCGTCATTTAGAAAGACAATGTGGACACCCTCACGTGACCGGGCTGGCGCCAAGAGGTGATGGCAAGTTTTGGACTCCCCAGCAGCTGTAGATAAGAACAGGCCCTGACCTGATAAAGGTGAGCAACAGAAAACTGTAACAGAGGGGCTGGTAAGTGGCTCAGGAGTGGTCAGCATACTTGTTGTGTAAGCATAAGACCATGAGTTCAAAACCCCAACACCCATGTAAAACCTGGGTACTTCTACAGCACAACTTTTGGGGTACAGAGCTAAGCAGACCCCTGGAGCTTGCTAACCAACCACCCTAACTGAAGTAATAGCTTCAGGCTCAGTGAGGGACCTTGTCTCAAGAGAATAAACCTATAAGGCAGCACGTGCAGCCTTCTTATTCTCTCTCTCTCTCTCTCTCTCTCTCTCTCTCTCTCTCTCTCTCTCTCTCCCTCTCTCCCAATATCTCAATGGCAGTAAGAGTGACAAGACACAGAGACCCAGGTAACAGAAAAGAAAACACCCTACACACACCTTGGGAGTGAACAGATGGGCTAAAAATGGTCCTTCTTGATTGGGATAGGCCAAGCTGTAGGAGGCAGAACCAGCTGTCCGGGCATGGTTATGACCCTTTCCCCCATTTCTGAACCAATTTCTAGACCCAGAATCCACTTAAGGACAGAGAAACCCACAGTTCTCTTCTAAAGGACCAGCAACTGTCTATTTACTCAACTGTGACCTGGAGAGAAGGCTGGGCATTCTGGATCCAGGTCTGAGTTGTCATTGTTGACTGTGGACCCTAACTGCCATGGTTGTCCTCGTCACAAGCACTGGATGAGTAGTGACTGAAGGGATGACCCAGATCTGACCAGGAATGTGTCCACTGGGTCCCTCATCCCCAAATGCATAAGTGATGGTCACAGCCATCTATTGACAATGCTAATAAGCAAACACCCCTGACATCCAAGAGAGAAAATTTTAGATACCATTGCCTCCTGGGGTGTCACAGATTTAAGTGCCATGCATCACAACCTCAAGGACAAAAGAGCAGAAAACATACCCCACATTCAGTCACACTCAGTCATGTTGCCCAGTGATCTGTCACCAGAATACGACTGAATGTAGTAAGCCCAAGCAAGCAGTGGCCCTTACTGAGGTTTGCACAGGTGTGCTGACTTTTCTAGAGCATGTTAGCATGGCCTTGGGTTGAGCACATTTAGCTCAAATGTGGTAAATAGTCTCCTATTCTCCAAGAGCAGTCTCCATCTACCTGGGTGAGTCACAGCATCTGTACACAGCTGTAATCCAGTCATGCTGTAATTCACAATAACAGGACCATTCTATAGGACAGGACACTGTGCTGGTTCTTCAGCTTGCAGCCTCTACCATGAGCAGGAATTCTTGAGGTGGTTCATTCCACATCTAGTAACACAGTCTAGTCTGCACAGCAAGCAACTTAAAATGTTGCCTTTGTCTTATGGGACACAGTAGAGAAGGCTCTATGTAGACCCAGTTGGGTTGCACAGCCTGCCGCCGGGCTGCAAGAACAGCAGAGATGCGTGTGTGGGCAGGGCATGGAATGGGTCACTGAATTCCTGCATGTTCCAGAGATGTCTCCAGCCAACAGGGAAGCAGACAAGTGGCCCCTGCCCAGGCAGACCTGCAACTTACAGGTAAATGACTGTATAAACCTCTCCAGGTTCTGTACCTACAATGTGAGGCCATAGAGCACACTGTGGTGGGATCCAGCTGTCCTGAGAACAGGTGGCAGGTCCTAGAGAATGTCAGAACTGCACACCTGTGTATCCATGGATCTGGAGTGAGAAGCTACAGTAGCTTGCACTTCTTGATGCCAGCTATGGAAAAACCCTAGCCACACAACAGATCCAAACTCTACCCTGCCTGCTGTTCAGAGCCCTAAGAATCCAGGGGAGGAAGGGGCCAAAAGCAACCCAAACACTGTAGTACCAATGGAGGCAGTGTGGCCTTGAACGACTGAAAGACTCAAGTGAAAAATAAGGCGAGCCACTTGTCCTTAGCTTTCCATGAGGTTCCCAATGATCACAGAATGGGCTGGCACAGAACAGCAGTACTGAATGAATGAATGAATGAATGAATGAATGAATGAATGAATGAATGAATGAGAAAGGGAGTAAACAAATGAATGGGTAGATGAGTTAATGAATCAACAGGAGACAAAGTAAATGAACTAAAATCTGAGTGAGTAAGTGAATGAGAAAGTCAACAGTGATTAGGTGAATGAACAACCTCTTACCCCCACCTCAGACTGCAGCAATGTGGCTGCGTGTTCTGGGCCCTCAAGCACCCATCTGTAGCTAGATTCTGGGAAGCCACCACCCACAACCCCTGCCATCCCCGAAAGCCTGTGGCATACGCACCATGACATTCAGGCCCTGGTTGGTGGGCCCCTGTGCCACTATATACTCGATGCCAGTCTCATAGACATCCATGGGCCGGCGGTACTTGACCACCGTACCAGCAATGTTGAAGTTCTTGGGGCTGTCCACTTTGTAGTTGCCATTGAAGAAGTAGAAGCCAGCTTCATCTGCAAGGGCTGAAAGAGTGAAAATCAGAGTCACATGGGCTAGATGGGCTGAACAGAAAGGAGAGAGGCACAGGGAGGAGTCAGCACACACGCTCCAAGAATGGTGGCCAGCCTTGCCCTCCCTCTCCAAAATGACCCAAAGACAGGAAATTCAATGTCACAGGGAATCAGACAGACACTGTGCCTGGGGCCAGCATGTGGCCCTGGCCAGTGAAGGCCTAAGAGACACAAACACACTTTCCTATCAGTTTAAAACAAACAACCACAGGCCAGTCTGGGTGGTTGGAAGAGCCAACAAGGAAGGCTGGCCCTGCCCTTCTGTCTGTCTCAGATGAGCCAAAGGGATTGCAAGGTAATGAGCTAAAGCCATGGCCAAGTGGCCAGTCTGGACCAGTAGAGTCTGGAGCTGTGAACAACAGGTACCAGCCAGATACTAGATGAGAAAATACAACCTGACTGGGACTCTGATTGTGGTACCAACTCCAGGTCTCAACTGAGAAAGGGACCTCAGTACCTCATCCAGGGCCCACAAAGAGTGACACTTCAGCCTGGCCTGGCGAGTGTAAAGTGCTCTCCAGAAGTCTTTTCCTGGGACCACCTCAAGCTGAGCAGCCCTCCCTTCTTATTAGAAACAATGGCATTCAGTGATCTGACTTTACTGTTGTCCAATCAATTTGTTCATCCTGTTGGGCTTAACACCTCCTGGGGACACAGTCAGGCAAGAGCAATGAGTCTGCACACACTCTATCACCATTTCCCTTAGGCAGGTGACTGGACACTTTCAGGACATGGTTGAAGGCAACGAAAGCTAGAATCAGAAAGGAATATGCCCAGGACAGCCCAACAGCCCATTTCCCAGCTGCGCCGGGGTCAGACACTGGCCTGGAAGCTGGACTTTTCTGAAGCTATGGAGGCTAAGTAAAGGTTCTCTGAGCCTGAGAGCTGGGGAAGAGAGGGAGGAGGCAGTCTCAGTGCTGGGGGACATTCTGTCTTCTAGAGGGTGTCCTTAAAGCCAGTTCCAGGAACTGGCCCGCCAGAGGCTCGAGCGTCGTTTCCAAAGGCCCTGATGCAATCCAAGCAGAGGAGCCGGGGCAATTAATTTATTATCAGACAGACGCAACAAGCAGGACGTGTCTGAAAAATGCCTTTAATGTAATAGCGTCAGAACGTAGCGTCAGGTCCAAGTCCGGCTGGGGCCTGGCTGTCCCGACTCAGCTTCCAGATCTGTGCCCAGGGTTCAGCTCAAGGCCCACATCCAAAACCTGTTTCCTGACAGCGAGGACCTTCCTTCCTGCGGCTTTCCCGGCCCTTGGTATTTCCAATGTCTGCTTCAAGAATGAGAACTTTGCAGCCAGTTCAGAAAACACAACGTCTCCTGGCCTCCCTGCAGCCCTAGTAAGCTAGCAGACGGCAGAGCCACCGGCCTGGCTGGAGGCCTGGCTCTCCACGCTCACCCTACAGATGTCCCCAGCAGTGTGGGCCTGGAGCCAGCCATGTGCAAACTTGCTGGGATTGGGCCTTCTGGCAAGGGACAGGAGAGCCCGATGCTGGGCTCGATCTGAGGATCCTCAACACGCACACACTCCTTTTCTATATCCCCAGAGCAGAACTCTGTCATGCTAAGTACATGAGGCATGGGGAGGGGAGCCAGGTGAGCAATGGGACTGTGTTAAGAATGAAGCTGAATTCATTTTGGAGAACCTCTCCGAAAGACAGCCAATGGCAGAATGGCTCATGGGTACCGGTACCTGCCGAAATGAAGCTTCAGTCACTGGGTAATGGCAACTCTCCAGCTTCGCACCACCCATCCAGACTGTCATCAACATGGGGCTTCATCACTGAGCAGTATCTACAGCATGTGCAGCATAGCCACTTCCATTCTAGAGTGTCACCTCCCTCAGGAAACTGGGCATGGTCAGCATGACACTACAGATAGACCTGTGATCAGATCCTTCCTCAGCAGCTCATGACCTTAGACTGGCTGCCCACCTCTCAGCGTTGTGGTTCACTCCTCAAACAGACCCTACCTCTGACTCCCTGGATTTTGTCTGGACCAGGTTCTCTAGTGACCGGAAACTCACTGCCTGATATCACACCCTGGCTCTGGCCCAGCACATCTAAGGACAATTCCATATAGAAGATGACATCAGGGGCCCCCTTCCCAACAACTGGCAGCATCTCTGCCTTCCACAGCTGTGCCTTGCCACCTGGATTGTCCCATTCCCCCAAAAGAGACCGAAGGTCAGGTGCCCTTCTCCATCCATGCACACGCCTCTCAGTTTCATCTACGCACCCAGCACATCTGCTGACTTCTTCCTCTCCACAATCTGTATATCTCGGGCACCTGCTGGAATATGGGTCACCAAGGAGTAACCTGTGGGCATAGAAACATATGTAAGCCAAGCCGGGATAGCAGCACAGAGAGGAGCTGCCATCTCTCCCCTGCAAAGCCACTTCTGGGCATCAGTGCCATCTCTGAGCTCTGGATACACAAAGGGCACCTGTCTGGGGGTTGTCCCTACCATATGTATGTGGTCTCACCTAGCCCTGATCAACTGCTCATGTCGTTCGGAAGGCTCACCCTCTTCCAGGGCCCTTGGCCAGCTGCACCCTTCCCCCCAAGACCATTGGCCTGCCCCCAGCCAGCGCACAAAGAGACACAATGAACTATAGGGACATTAAACATGCTGAAGTCCATGGACTTTATCACTTAAGGGACCGTGGGCCTCAACTTTCTCGTCGAGTCCAGAGACAACACCACCAGCAGCACTATGTAGACACATGATTATTGTCAAAACCCATCCTAGCACATCTTGCTGATAGTCGAAGCTTGATGCATTCACACAGAAAGGCTCAAATAGAAGCCGACCACCCTACAAGGGTCACTCACTGTCCACATGCCTGGGCCGTAAGAGGGGCACTGCCAGCCAGCTCGGACTCCATCATCCAGGCAGGGAGCAGGGGCAGAGCAGGAACAAAAAGTGCCACCAGCTGCCAGTGGAGGGAGAGCTGGCAGAAACAGCTAATAAGAACGGAGCCATCTCCTGGCAGAAGGGAAGGGTCTCAGAAGGAGAGCATTTGGTGGAGCTAGTGTTCCTTTTCTGAATCTCCTGTAGAAGGCTGCAGAGTCCACACTCAAGCCACCCAGGGCCAGATGACCCTGCCTTGGTCATGACCTCAGCCTACCTTACAGATCCTTAAAGACTCTGTCCTGACATTGTCTCACATTGGGCTCCTTGGAAACCAGGGGTGAGGAGCTCTGATTTGTAGCACTGAGCCATTTATGTGGTGCACGCTTTCCCACTGTAGCAGACTGAGGGCAAAATGCCCATTTGGTGAGAACAGGAAACAGGTTCATGAAGGCATGGTCTTCCAGATGACAAAATACTGATTGAGGCCTAAATGATTACTTTGCTGAGACAGAGTCTCTCCATGTGACACCGGCTGACCTAGAATTTGCTATGTAGATCATGGGTAGCCTTGAACTTACAGTGATCCTCCTGCCTCTGCCTCCCAAGTGCTGGGATTAGAGGCATGCACTACACCTGGCTTTAATTTTTAAATTAGCAAGTGGTTTACAAGACTCCTGAGCAGTTAACACTTGACTCCCGTGAGCTTCAGGATATGGTCTGGCCTTGAACTCGGTTAGGGAGCTAGGACTTGTCAGGGCTGACGTGTGGCGCTGCAGCTAGAACCTGGGTCCGACTGCCCTTGTTAAGACCCAGAATTTCAGGGCACCTTAACCTTTTGCTCTCTCTGCAGGTTTGGGCAACAGTAGCAGCAATTACCTTGTAGCAATGTCTCCAGATGTGAGTGAGTTAATGCTGGCCAGACCTGGCTCAGTGCCTGGCTGGGAAACACTCAGCAGAATTAGGGGGATCATTTTCACATCAGCCCCAGCCTCCTCAGAGGGAGCTCCATTAGGAGCCCTGTCTAGTGGACCTTGTATAGCCTGTGGCATCTGACATAAGCTCTCAAGGAGAGGCACTGACCTCTGATTCCTAACTCCATCTCTGCCCTGAGTCCAAAAGAAAGTTGTGCAGGCAGGTGTGTGGGGGGAAAAGGAGGAACAAACAAAGAGCCCAGCTTCGCCACATCCCACCTTTAGCAGGTGTTCAAGACCATCATACCAGAGAGACACTTAGCATACAGTTTCACACACACACACACACACACACACACACACACACACACACACACACACACGCACGCAACTGCTGTGCACACCACTCCTTTGTTAATCTTCTCCGTAAGTCCGTGTTTCATTCTTGGTGGTCTCCTGTGCGACTCTTGGAGCTCACACTAATTCTGTGATCACGCCTCACGTAGAGGCAACCAAGACTTGTTGGCCTCCTAGGCCCTCTGGTGGTCTCAGTAGGACTCCCTTGCCTCCCTGAAGGAGCTTGAGCAGGCATTTCCCACACTGGGCCTCAGTTTCCCTGTCTGCTAAGTGGGTTGCAAGTTGCACTCAGGAATACCTTACTTTGACTCCACACACACTTCTTGGAACACAGCAATGCATTTGGTTGAGTACTGACTATCACAAGCAATGCATAGAGGTCTGTCTCATGCATAGCCCCCAAACATGAGGCTCCGGCCAGAGCCAGATGCAAACACAAGGTTAATAAACATAACACTAGAGAGGGACATCTCAGGATGGGCCCAGAATCCAGCATGTCCAGAGTCGAGTCTCACATACGCCAAGACTCGTGCCCCAGTTTCCCCTTCTGGGCATTCAGTCCTCTCTGAAGGCTACCTCAGAGGGCAAATGTGATGCCCATGATAAGTGTCCTCTGATGTACAAGTGATGTAAAGAGCTCCTTCTATTGCCAGTAGGAGGGACTTACACCTCTGCCTGGGCCTGAGTGGAGAATGAAAGGACCCATGAGAGGAAGTCGCTGATCCTGGAAACCTACCTGGCACGTGGGAGGCAGGGATCCACCCACCCACCCAAGCTGCCACACCCGCCCTTACCAAGATGATTGTTGCCCTTTCGGTAGTTGCCTGTCACGTGGGTGCAGCTGCTCCCGTCCCCTTGGCAGACACCACACTTGTCCAGTGTGTGGGTGGAGAAGAGCACTCCATCACAGCCAATGGGCTGCAAGAAGCAATGAGAGAGGCAGCTGAGAGGGCGCTGTGGCCAGCACAGGGGCGCCACCGCCTCTGACAGGCAGGGCAGCCAGCATGGTGAGAACGGCCATACTTTTGGTACAATGTTTAACAACCTCACATTTTCCAGACACGCAAACCCCTCTCAGGTCGGTGAGCTTGCAGGAAGTGCCGTCTCGAGCTGGCACCATGAGCTGCCGCTGGCCATCCACAGTGGTGCAATGTAGGTCGCATGGCTTACTGGAGATGTGCACATAGTCATCTGGGGGTGAGACAGAGGGTATCAGGGAAGGGGGTGCCAGACTCACCCCCTCCTACTGAGATAGCACCCTTCCTTTCATAAATGGGGAAAGTGAGGCTTGAAATGAAAGAACCTGACAAAGTATTGGTAGCAGAAATGAAGGGAGACTCAGGTCATCTGGCCCGGTCCAAGCTCTGAGTTCTAAATTCTGCCTCCTTGTGAGAGGGCATCATACTTGTGGTCCACACAAGGAACTGGACACCTCAGCACTTCCACTGAGTGGGGAGAGAACACATTTACACTGTGCCTGAAAAATGTGCTTCTTCTTTCTGTGGGGAGAGGAAGGGGGTAGAAAGGTGCGCAAGGAACAGCAAGCATGTTCCTGGTCTTGTGGGACCTTGGCTAGCCCCCGTTTAGGATTGTCTGGGCTGATTCCTGTCCAAGCCCTGGAGACAGTGGGAGAATCCTGACCTCAGAGGGCAGCCCTGCAGGAAACTCAGCTCTGTAATCTGTCAGCGGTGATGTCATGGGTCATGGGGGAGGGAGGGAACAGACCTCCAGACCCTTTTCTAGAGAAGTGGGGTTGGCTCTGAGGATGACCACATAGGCTTTAATAGGTCCTGGCTCTAAGCCCGAGTTATCCCACATGCCCACCCATAGAGCTCATTCCTGAGGCTCAGGTACCCGGGTAAAGGGGCTTCCACTGGTACGCCCGGCCGTCATACACACGGGAGTTGAAGGAGACACACTGCTCTTCACGGAAGCTCCTCCCATCCGGTGGACACTCCTGAAAGAAGAAGGCAGGCTGGCTCCAGGAGAGGCTGAGCAGGAAGTGGCTCTGACCAGATGACCCTTGGGGGCCACAGTTCATTCCAAACTGGAGTCCAAACTGGGTTAGAGGCTGTCTCCTTCAGGAACTCATGAATGTCTACTGAATCCTCTACGGTGACTGTGGCCACGAGTGTCCATCCCCCCACCCCCTAGTTCTCACGTCCCACGTGTGTGCTCACAAAGACAGACTTCTAGCAGTCCAGCCAGGCAAACCAATTAAGACTGGGAGAGCTGGCACCTCTATCACCACACCCTTGTGGCTCTTGGAAAGGCAGCTAAGTTTCAGACTGACTTTGGTCCCATAGAGAGTGTTCTGCACAGCTCATGCATAAGCAGTGCCTCCCCGAGCCTCTACCATCTTGGTTTCCAGCCAAGGCCAATGCAAAGGTGCACACAGGCACACCTGAGAGCTGGGGCAAGAGAGGTCTAGGGTGGCTGCCAAGCAAGACTGCTTCACAGGTGGGAAGAGATGGCAGCTATTGTGGCTGCCTGATGTTCAAATGTCCCAGGCAGAGTGGGACAATGGTAGGAGACTCGTCTCTGAAATGGCACTTAGAGTTCAAGGAGCAGGTAGGAGTCTGAGCCATCCTACTGCAGGGGAGAGAACATGCAGCATTTAGTGCTCGAAGGACTTAGGGTGAGCCTGGACATCTGCCAGCCTACTCTGGAACAGGATGTCATGGTTCAAGGGCAAGACTGAGGCCTCAGGGCAGAACGTGGCTAGCCTCACCTGCACTCTGCAGAGCTGGTACCGTTTGGACGTGCCCACACAGGTCCGGTTCCCTGCGCCTGGAACAGACTTCCTCCTGGTGGGAAAATGTGGTACTGAGCTAGGTCTGGGTTGGCAGCTACGGATCCTGACACCTGTTCAGCCATATTCCAGCTTCCAGTAGCTTCCCTGGCTCCATAGGCTGGGATCTGATTCCTCTCTATCTTCCCAGCACCCGCAACAGAATTGTACTGTAGAGAACAAATGAGTAACATCCATGTTTGCTGAGGCCTGGCTAACATGCAAATACATGTGGTGTCATATGTGCCCAGAAACAGGAGCTGGCTTCATCATGCTCTCCACATGAAGCCACAGATGAGGAAACTGGTGTTCAGAGAGCTTAAGTGCCCTGTCCAAGGTCACTCAGTTTTGAAGTAGCAGAAGCAATATTCAAACCCAGGTCCCTCCGAGAGTAAAGGCTCTTCTTGCCCTATGCTCTTCATGCTCCTCAGTGGCAAAGCCCTAAAAACAGACCTTGCTTTCTGACACTCCCTCTCCAGCACCCCAGAACACCATTGCTAAGATTTGTTAGAAGCTCTCTGCCCAGTGGACACCAATGGGAAGAGAAGCCTGCATACATCAAATGTGAGCCCAGAGAAAAAGCCACCAGGCCGCTGGCCAGGCTGCCCCTCCCCTCTCACCCTCAGGGTTTTCGGGTGAACTCACCTCTGTTGCAGGCAGTGGCGCTCCTGGGATGTCACCCCACCCCCACAGCTGCGGGAACATGCCGTCCACTTTGTCCACTCACCCCACCAGTAGGCTGTGGCATCAGCACCTCCCTCTAGGCTGTTGGATGTGGGGCTGTTGTCCTGGGTGAAAAGCGCCCCCCCAATAGTGAGCAGAAGGCTCAACCACAACACAGAAGAAGCCTACTTCCTGAAGATACAGGGCATCTCTGGCAGCTGAGGGGAAAGAGAATGAGGCAGCTTCCTAATGGCTGGTGGCCCGGTCTCTCAGATGGCTGGGGAGAACTCCATTGATGAGCACATGTGCCCCCCATCTAAGGGCTGAGTATCTTGGGATTTAGCGAGGGCCTGAAGCATGTTTAACCTGTCTTGCTTTCCCCCTCACGGTCCACACTTCATATTCACCCCATACATACCTCCTGTTCACATGCCTTATACTAGGTCCTTGCTGGAAAGAGAGACATATGTCACTCTCCAGCTAACTGGTCAGGGACTCAGGGATGGCCAGAATCCCATGTCAGGGGCTGATCTGACCGACACTCTGAACAAGTTTCTGGAGCCAAAGCGAACATCAAAATCCCTGGACACATGCCCACCCTTGCTACACAGCCCTCTAAAGTCAGCCCACTTGAGTTTGAGCTCAACACCTAGCTGAGAAGCCTGGAGGGTGGCAGGGGGTGACGATAATGACTGGACAGTGGCATGCTACTCACCGAAGCCTCGGTAGACGCCGCACCCCCAGCCACAACTGCCATGGCCAGCAAAGACCAAGCCCATTGTGAATGTTGCAGCCTGCCGTCCATCCTGCGAAGCAAGACCCAGTCACTACCAGGTAGTCTTATCTGCTTTGGAGATAAGCTCTCAGGGTTCTCCCAGTGCTCCAAATGGTAAGGTTATCTGGGATGCTATGGTAGTGTCTGCCATCTGAGAGGGACTGAACCATCCATCTGGGCTCAGCAAGCAGCTTGGTAAGTGATTACAGATGTCTGCCCTGCTTAGGCACAAAGGGATGGTATGCGTGCCAAGTCTGAGCCACCCTTCATCTGAGGGCTTCTGCCAAGCTTTGCCCCTGGAGAACAGAGACAGCTGAGGAGGTTGGAAGCCCAGCCTGGTAGAGAGGTCATTAAGAAAAGAGATATTAATCGGGCTCAGCCCACTGTCTAGTCTGATCACCTTGGGAGTTTTATCTGCGAACCATTGGCTGTAGACAGAATACCTCCTTTTCCTCCCTGCCTTCACCTGTCCCTTGCCCCATGGTCCTCAGGCAACAGCAGCCCTCCCTTTCCAGAGGAAAACCCTCGCAGCCAGATATCCAGCAATCTGGTCCTCAGGTGCAACATAATTCAGGGGTCTGGGCCCTGCTCTCTTTCGAGAACAGGGATATGGAGGAGGAGCAGAGGGAGGCACAGCCCAGAACTCCTGCTCCTGACTCCCTCCCAATAAGCCAGACCCTCAAACTAAACACCCACCAAGGGTTAAGATGAATCAAATCAAGAGAGCTGCCCCAACTCTCAGAACTGCTGCTGTGCACCTCAGCGTAAACCCTGTCTTAGAAGGAAAGCTAATATAGTTTGTCTCAGGTGGGTGTCATCTGCTGGTAAGTTAGACAATGGGCTTCAGAAAACACCAAGCCCAGAGAAAAGAGGCAGCTTGCCCAAAGCCACACAATAAGGTAGCCCACGCCCCTCCACGCACACCACAGAGCAAACTTAGGGGCTCAGCCGCACCCAGCAATTCCCAAAGAAGATCTAAGGATGGTTGGCACCCTTGAAGCCCTAATACCAATTGTCCTTCTGTCCTTCTGTCCTTCCTCTCTCCCTCCATCCCTCCCTCCTTCCCTCAAACACCTGCAGGTGTGCTGGGAGGCAAGCCAGCAACACCCTTACACCCAGATGCACCCAGACAGACTTGGAATGATATTGTAGATCCTGGACTGGGGGCTTCATCCTTGAGACCCCTCTATCCCACCAGCTGCCTGCCACCTCCCCCACCCCATCTGTCTAATCCTCCCCTGAAGGTCTCCATCCAAATCTCCATTTTCACTCCAGCACAGAGTCCTATCCCACACAGTCCCATTGGCCTCCGTGGCTCCCCAGTCCCTGCTGCTGCCAAAGACAGGTGCCCAGTCAGCCTCACACTTGGTTTTCATTAAGGCTCCCAGACACTGCTGGATTCCAGCCAAGTCCAACTCAAACAGGATCCATCTCTCCCTAGGGTCCAAAACCTTCAACAGGCCCACAGCATGGGTTTGCAGCCCAGACAGCAACTGCGAGTATCAAGGCTGTAGCCTCAGGACCACCCTGCCACTGTGTGGTACAGGTTGCTCCCCTCACCAGGGGCTGGGGCATGCCCTAGCTCCATTCTGAACAGCTTGGTTACATCTCACACCTCCCAAAGACCACAGTATGAGCAGGGACAAGCATGTGGTGGCCTACCTCACCCAGGGTCAGCAGGTTGTCCTCCCAGAGAAAGGAGCGAGAGCTAGCTGCCAGGTGCACCGTGCAGGAAGGTGAGTGCAGAGATGTGCGGGCTCTGCCTGTCTCTTGTCCTGCTTCCCCAGCTGCCTCCTTCGCCCACTTCAAAGAGCATTCAAGGGAGGGGGTTCCCAGGAGGGGCGCTCAGCCCAGTGGCTGCTCTGTGGCCGCAGCTGCCTTTATAGCTGTCAGGCAGACGGGGAGGAACTCACACTTCCACCACTGCTCCCCCGCCCAGCCTGCTGGCGGCTGGCCGGGCGCACACTTTAACCCGCTCTGCTCCTCTGGAGTATGGCCAGGCTGTCCAGCTGCCTGCTGGCTGCCGCCACCACAGTCCAGGATCAGTGAGTGAGCCTGAGACTGGCTTGTCTGGGTCCAGAGTGACTGACCCTAATGGATCAACTACCCTGAGGTCATGTGGAGGGAGGTTGGCAGTGGTGGAGAGGAGCCCCTACCTCACCCATCTAACTTCGGCTTCCAGAGAGGCCTGGAAACCATGTGATGTCCAGACTTCCCACTCCCGTTCACAGGGAAGCCATGGAGGTCTGGACGTTGCATGTGTCCAGGCCACCCTCTGTCCTTAGAAAACAAACCTGAACAACTGAGGAACTGTGGGACATCAGGAGATGAACCGACCAATGGTTCCAGGTAGAGGAAGAAGTGGCCTGCTGACCAGATGCCTAGGAAGATCGGGTTGAGAAGCATGGGGTATTCTGTAGGTGTTTGGTACCAGCTTGGCTGGACCCCACAGCAGCTGGACAGCTACCGGCAAGCAAGCTGGACTCCAGAGCTCCGTTCTGCTGAGCTAGAACTGAAGACCTATGAACCCTAGAAGACTTTGGATGATGAGGTGTCTGCTCTGACATATCCCGTCTTGGAAGCACCCCATCCCGTGGAAAACAGGCACCTTCAAATGCTAAGTGATTCTGAAACAACATCCCATAAGCTGGCTGAGCCATTTCATCCATGCCCCTGTCTCCACAATACAGATGTCTAGACCTACAGTGGGGACTGGGAGTCCTCTCTCTCCTTCCATCCCTCCCTCTGTGCTAGATGGTGAAGCTTCCTCAGCTGCCTCTTTGGGCTGCTGAGAATTGTGTCTGACCACCAGACAGCATCCAGAAACAAAACAACCAGTAAAAATCACAAACACCCAGCCTTGGTGTGAGGCTTGAGTTAGGTGACAAGCACCTTTATCATCTGTACTTTACAGATGAGAAACTGAGGCTGGGAAATGGAGGGACCTGCCTAAAGCCACCAGTCAAAGTTGTGACAAATAAGGGTTACAGTGCCCCTCTGCCACACACCCTCTCCTTCTGCCTGGTTCTTCAAAGCTGCTGACTGGCTCTTCCAGCTTAGACCCTGATAGGGGGCAGAGGGTCAGGTCTCACCCTGCCCATGTTCAGTAGCAACTGACCTTAAGGTATTCAGCTTCTGCTCTTTGTCACCCTGACCTCCCCTGACCCTTATCCAGGCTCACACTGCCCCCTGGGGCCAGTAAGATGAAGCACAGACATTCTATAACCTGGCATACAGAACACACACACACACACACACACACACACACACACACACACACACACACACGCACACATGCACACACACACGCACACACACACACACACACACGCACGTGTGCTCAGGATCTCACTCGCAGACCCAGATCAGGTCTCCCCTATTCTGGAAGCCTCAGCCACTTCTCCTCCGCTCTTGCTGACTACCAGACCCTGTACACTCTGGAGCAGACCCAAGCTCTCCTGGCACTTCTGGCTCCCACATGCCCCAGTGCCAGGGTGACTAACAGTTTCCCTTGGGAGGGACCCCACAGCCAACTGACACACCCACTCAGCATCTTCCTTTGGCTTGGCAAAGCACAAGCCATAGCCTGGCCAGTTGGAAGACAGACCTGTGGAGACAGTATCACTGCCTGTGTGATGCCCACCAGTATGTGGCCCTCTAGGCCCTGGCTTCCTGCATTAGCTATGCCTTCATTTCCCTACACCTGATCCTTAGGAACTTCCATCTCCAAGACTCCCTGGCAGCCATGCCATAACTACCTGGTCCATAATGGGCTGAGGATTTCAGAGAGATAGAAAAAGATTAAACTCCCCTCCCCCAACCAGCTCCTCCCCTCCCTTCTTTCTTCAGTGAGTTCCCCCCCACCCCTGCACCGGTGCCAGTGGATACTCAACCGGCAAGTGCCCTGAGTCAAAGACGTATAGCACTAAACAAGTAACAAAATGTTGTCGCGTGCCAGGAGAAATGGACTGACAAGGAGAAAGTTTTGTCCTGCTTTCTGAATAGAGACATTTTGTGCTGAGTCCCACAAATTACCGGTCCATGAAGCCCAGGGAACCACTGTGCCCCGTTCCTTGCTCCATCCGCCAAGCCTCTGGGGCCTGAGGTAGCCTAGAGTCACTGAAGGAGCCAATGGCTCTGGTCTGGCTCCTGCCTGACTCTTCCACACATGCTCAGACCCCTAACATGCTCTTCTGAAGCTTCTTTTTCTGAAGGGCTCCCCACAAGGACCTATAACTTTATTTGGCTGAAATGTCCCCTCAGACTTTAGGCTTGGACTTCTTCTGAGGTTCAGCTAACAGCTGAAGGATGGACATTTTTGAGTCATTGCTGTTCCACCCACTGCAGGCTGCCCAGGAAGGGGGCTGCATACTCCTGGGTGACCAGAAGGTGAGGAGTAGTGTAGCATGTACTAGGCTAGACCACAAGGCAGAATTCTAAGTTTCCCACCAATCTCATCCAGGAGTACTGGCTTTTTTGTGATGCCTACACATGAAGCTCAAGTTGAGGAACCCAAGCCTGTGGCTCAGTATAACTCCTCAGACCACTGCGGTCTGAGATTCTATGAGAAAAGGGGCTCCTTTACCTCCACCCCCAATCAAATCAAGGACAGGGTTAGAAGGCCTAATGTGGCTGGCACTCCATAAACAGAAAGCTGAGAGGCTAGATACCCAAGTTATTGCTCCCAGGGAATACTGGTACTGCATACTCCTGGGAAATCACAGCTTGAATATGGTTGCTCTGGACACAACAGCAAAAGCCAGGGACATCCCATTGGACCTGAAAATCCAGGAGAAGGTCCCCTGCCCAAAGGATCCATGGGCATCTCCACTAACTCCTCTGCTGCTAGCCTGTATCCTCTGATCCTGAGATTAAGAGATGTGGAATAAGGAACAATGAAAAGTAAGCTTTGATTAGGCCTGTTTGGTTAGTTAGGGTTTTTGAGGGCAGACAGTGAATGTTTGAAAGTGCTTTTGGAATAGATTTCTCAAGCCAAATTGGCTATATTAAAACTTAGAGTTAAGCTTTGTATGGGGAAGATTTAAACAGACATGTGCAAGTTCCTGGGTCCACAGAAGAACCTAGGCTGTGGCTGTCTCCTCTAGCCACACACAATGAGTTTGCCAGACAGTCTTGGGGTTAGATAACAGCAGGGGATGTGGAGTTCAAACCCCAGCCCTGCTCCAGCCCCTGGGTCCAGAAGGTAGCAGTTCTTCCCAGGATGCTGAGAACCAACCAATGCATGTAACAGAGGACACAGTTCTTAGTAGAGAGCTGGCCTACACTGAGCCCTTCAGCCCTGTGTAGTTGCCAGCAGAAGTTCAAGGGTCCATAAAACAGCTATGATCTCCATGCTAGGGCTGGCAGGTCTTTGCACGGCCTTCTAGCAAGTGTTAAGGAGCTGGGGTGTCCTGAGGTACTCATGCTGGTGCTGACAGAGCCCCAAATGACTACGTAGGCACAGACCTCAAAGATAGGACTCGAAACCCATTCCTTTTCTCCAGATAACTTCAGTAGACCCAGGCAGGAATAAGACCTCTGTGCTCTGGGGTGACCCACTACTGTGGGCCGGGTGTTCAAAACTTGGAGGAGGCCAATACAGCAGCTGGCACGGCACTCCTGGGCTGGGCAGACAGACAGCTGTCCTGAAGGCTGAGAGCTCGGCATTCCTTGCATGTCAGCACCTCTATAAAACCCAGCCACTCCCTCCCTCGGCTAAGGGGCTAGAGAAAGGGGAACCAACTTGTCAGTCCTTACTCCAGGCTTTATGGCCTAGAGGCTGACCCTTACATGGTCCCCCTGGAACCATGCCACCTGCTGGCCAGAGAAGGGATGCCACCTGGGACCCTTGGTCACTGAAGCCAGGCCATTCCAAGAGCTCACTGGGTCCATTCATGAACCAAGACATGAAGGCAACAGCTTCGGACCCTCTGATCTTATAGGACAAAGGAGAGGAAGTGTCAGAACTAGACAGTCTGATTTGGCTGGGTAACCCTGAATGGATTCTTGCTCTTCTCTGGGCTTCAGTCTCTTCCTTGTAAAACGGAAAAGGCAGAGGTTTTCACTTGCTGGCTACCAAGAGGCCCATGAGGCACAGCCTGAAGACCTCTTGGCACATGGCTAGCCCTGGACAGGCCCTGTGTGTATGTGTGATTTTCAAGACCCATGTGTACTGTGGAGAAACAGTCACACTCTGGACCACGTCCGCGTACTTCAGGGCACTCATGGTTTGGGGGCACAGCTGTTGGGGTCTGTTAGGCTAACACACAGAGCAGGTACAGAACTAGCAGGTAGGGGCTCCTATATCTGCTGGTCTTGAACCTGCCCAGGTGCGCCCTGGGCACCTTCCTTGTGTCTCCGGGAGAACACCTCCTCCCAAACAGCTCCCTGCCTTCACTTATCCCAACCCAGCCCCTGGGCAGATCACTTCCCCTGCTCCGGAGAGACCCAAGGGTCATTTCAGTCCTGTTCAAGACTGGATGCCTTCTCCAGAGTCAGCTGGTCTGTGGCCAGGCAGTCGGGCTGGGACGGGAGCCACACACATCCACCCCCTTGGAGGGCAGCTTGCAGTCCAGCCTTTATATAGGGGTTCTCCTGTCGCCCCAGGCCCAGCCACCTATCTCCTTTGCTTTGGGATATCCCCTCCTCAGCCCCTTCCTCTTTAATGGTTATAACATATGTACAGCTTCGCTCCATTTCCTTCTCCCCGACCTCCTTTTTTTTCGCCCTTTCTTCCTGAAGCTTACGGCCTGGCTAGGAGTCCATAGCTGCAACACACACACACTTAGGCACATACCCACACACGCACACACACAACTGTGGAATGCTTTCCTGCTTCTGGGGTTTATGGCTCTGGGACATGTGCTTCTCGCCACCTCCCCAAGTACCTGACATCTAGTACTATTCCTACGACCCTTTTGAACACTTGTGGGGAGCTGAGGTTGGCTTAGGACTGTGACCAGTGAGAGGAGAGGTGAGAGTCACGAGAGACCCCACCTGAGTTGCTCAGGGGCAACCACAAATCTCCCCAGCCCCCATCTCCAGTGTTCATATAGCAGGGACTGGTTTTCCCATTTGGAAAGGGAACTGGGCCCCTAGAAAGCCAGACTGAAATCAGCTCCGCCTCCCTGGATTTTCATTCATTCTTTAACAGCCATTCATTCCTCTGGTATTTGTTGAAGACCCACAAAATACTAGGTTGGGCCTGAAGGGACTATGGCAGGGAGCCAGGCAGACAGATCCACTGCTCAGGACCCAAGCAGTTTAACTCCAGCATCTCTATCACAGTGATGAGCGCCAGGAAGGATGCAGGGTCAGGTCTGGGGACCGGCCAGAGGAAGAGTGAAGAAACCCCTTGGCTCACTACCTGTCGATCACCACAGCCTTCACCTCAGACATGCTGTCCAGGCTGGGAGTAAAGCAGGCCTTAGCTGGAATAGCAAGGAACAGGAAGTGTTGTCCTGAAGCCAAAGCTGGTGGAGCAGCTGCTTCTGAGAGTAGCATGTGCAAGGGGTCTGGGATCACATCTAGGTATGGACATGAACAGTTTGGGGAGCTCCTCGGATAGTTAAGCTTCCTCCAGGGCCTGAGAGAATCTTGGGAAAGTCTTAGGCAGAAGAATGACAGGACCAGATGTCTCAAGTTGAATATTTTAATGTGAGCAGGAGACATGGGCCTCAGACAACTTCAGACAAGGTGCTTCCAGAAAGGAATGTGGGAACTTGTCACTGAATGGAGGTGGAGCCACCAGGCCTTCATAGAGCAGGGAAGTTCACAACCTCAGCTCCACTAAGGGTCCTTGAGCCTGCTACACCGAGAGGTCTAGATACTAGGGAGATGGAAGTAAGGGAGAACCTAGCCCACCCAGCCACCAAAGGAACTGCGATGGAACAGTAAGGTCAGATCTCAGGGTCATTGTGCAGGTGAAAGAAAAGGAGCCAGCCCCTGAGGAGTGCACAGTGTGTGATCCACTAATTAAGTTCAGGCCCTGGCAGGAATCAATAATGGCAGCTGCCTCTGTTGGGGAGCAGGGAACAACAGCTTACCAAAAAGGGAATAAAGGAATGTCCCATCCCAGGGCACTGGGAGTGAACCCTGGGGGACGTACAGGTAAAAGCACCTGCGGAAGCCCTGTTACAGTGACAGATATCAATAGAGACTAGAAGCCGATCACTAATAAACCCGAGAAAGAGTTGGCCTGGGAAACTCGGACCACACACCCGTTGTTCCTTGGCTGGGGGCTGAGGGGTCGCTGCCAGACAGTTCCCCTAAGACATTTTGCAACAGGAGAAGGTGATTTTCTGAAGTCAGCCCAAGGAGCTGTAAAAAGAGGAAGTGGGAGCTAAAGGCCAGACAACAGCTTTGCAGTGGAGAGGGGTCCTGGCTGCTAACTTGAGGTGGGACACAAGCAGAGAAGGCTGTTACAGGCCAGCAGCTGAGTAAGAAGGGCTGTGGACTAGTAAAGGTGAGGCTTATCTGCAAGTCCTTGGCGTGAGCAGACTGGCTAAGCTTTTAAGTTTTCTCACCTCCTGCATCCCTTTGATGTCTGACCCAAATAGCAGGACCCTTGCCATGTTCATCCTGGGACAAGGACTCTGATAGAAAATGACCAGGAGGTGGGGGGTCACATTCATAGGAACTTGTCCCCAAGAGTATTACCTCCAAAAAAAAAAGAAATATGGCTTCCTTAGGGGAATTCCTCTGGGAGAGAGGGATAGGGGGGAGGGGGAAGGGAGAGAGAGAGAAAGAGAGAGAATTAGAGGCAAGTACATACCACATGGTATATCAGCTGTTGGACCTTCTCCATGTGTCACTGGACACTTGCTGCCTCGGGGCACTTAAGCCCTCCTTGTGGGCGCTGCCACAGCTGCAGTCAGGACTGCTGAAGAAGCGAAGAAGTGGACTCTTTCCTCCTGCCCTGGAGACCAGGCAGGCCTTCACTACCTTCTCCGCCAGTGCCTTTCTCCTGGCCCATGGGGACAGTTGTAGCCAAACTGCTCCTGCCTACCCTCAGCACCCTGGCCCTCCTCCCCACGGTGAGCATCGCTACCAAGAGGCGTTTTTACATGGAGGCCATGGTCTATCTCTTCACCATGTTCTTCGTGGCGGTAAGTGAGGGGCTTAGGAGGAAGGCCTCATGGGGAGGGTCACCACCACTGTCCTGTGCCAGGTGATGCAGAAACAGGTTTTGGAAGAGAAAGAGTCCAGGTCTGGGGGAGCAGTGGGGCTGGTGACTGGAAAAAGAAAGTTCCTGGAGTCTGTCTTCCTCTATGGACCTCAGTTTCTCCATGTGTGCCAGGAATTTGAGGAGGGTGACTGACACATGTGACTGAAGCCAGGCCCGTGATAGCCCTGTGTCAGTTAAGGACAAGCTTTGTGCTCCCCACACCCTCCTTTCTACCAACTTTGTTCCAGAGTTGCTGAGCTGAGGAGGACAGGGGGTGTGTGAGCAGGCCTAGGAATGGGCCTAGTAGGTTCGGGGAAGGTAGAGGGCCTGGGTGGATGTGACTCCAGAATTTGGAACTCCCCCACTGAGAGGAGCCAGCCTCTCCCTGAGTCCTTCTTTCTCTTTCTGTTATGTGTCTAGCTGACTGGCAGGAAACAGTGCTGGGGTGATTTCTCTGTCTTTCAGGGGCATGTCTAGCACTAGGCCAGCTTGACTGAAGCCTTGTGTCTGGGTCTCTGCTTCTCTTCACCCCCACCATGTGTGTGTCTCTCTCTCTGCTTCTTTCCCTGGTTCTGTGTCTAGTTTTCTGCTGGCCTCTAGCTCTTCCTTCTTCCTGCCTATATCAGCTTTTTGATGTCTAGAGTTACACACACACCCATAGAGTTTACCCTCCTCTTCTCCCTGGTCCACTTTTCCCTGGTTTCTTTTCTTGACCAGAGTTCTGTGTCTCCCTGGATTTATCTACCTGCCCGTTCAATTTGCTTCTGTCTGTCTAATTTATCATCTATCTAATTATATATTTATCTATCATCTATTCATTTATCATCTGTCTTGTTCTATGTATCTATCCATCATCCATCTATCTATCTGTCTATCTGTCCATCTGTCCATCTATCTATCATCTATCATCTCTTTATTATCTACTAACCAACCATCTCTCACTGTCCGTTCCTCTGCCCATCTATCCTCTCTCTGTCTGAAAGGCCTCCTCTCACTCTGCCCGTAAGTCCTTCTGAGTACCTCTCACACTGGCCTTACCACTATCCTCTAACCAGGGGTCACACCATCTCTTCCACTGCTCTGTAACCTTTGTTTCTCGCTTATCACACCTCAGTAGTTTATATGGTGTGAGACCCACACACTGGTAGGATACATGCTTCAGGGTGACAAGCAGCCTGCTAGTCTCCTCCTTAGAGTAGAGCCAAAATTTTAGAGAATAGCATTCTGTCCCTAGACCTGCCCTTCCTGCAACAGGTCTCAGTAAGGCAAGAACATGGAGTATGTGAGGGTATCCAGCAGGCTCTCACTGAGTGAGGCCATGAGCTCACACATGTGTGCTCATATACTACTCCACAGCCCGAGTCAGCTGGCATGACTTTCTAGTGGTGGGAGAAGCCACCAGTGTATGTGGGCTGAGTATAGCGGGGAGGGGTTGGCACCTGTCTACCTCCTGGTGTGGTGGTCCCATGGGTAACAGTGAGTTTCCTCAAGGGACTGGAAACTCTATAGCTCTTGAGTTCACTTTAGGGGGGGAAGACATTAGGCCAGTGACAAGGCACAAGGCAGCAACCAGGGTGGGGCTGGACTCAGCATCACCTATGAGCCTAGTGTAGTGATTTGGGTTTGACAGAATAGGAAACGGAGACTCAGAGAAGCTGGGCTGCCAATGTTACCATGAACCTGCTGTGCCCATAATACTTTGCCCCATACTGTCATTTGTTCCTCATGAGATCTGGCCAAGGTCAGAGCCAAGATGAGACCCCCAGGTCAAAGACAGAAGCCAGGGTCTTCTCCCTAAGGCCCATGTTAGATAAAGCCCAGCAAATCACAGACCCCAGTTAGATCATCCCTGCCTGCCTGGCTCTAGGCTGTTCTACAGCTGCCTCTGCACTGGCCTTGGAGACCCACCCTGCCCCACCCCACCCAGAGTGGCAGGGCCAGCTGTCTCTTATGACAAATGTCCTCTGGCCTCAAAGCCGCAATCTGTTCCTCACAGAGTTCCGCCTTCCACATGGCTTCTCTAGGACCCTCCATGACAACTACCAATTGTGTGGTGTGATGACGCTGAGTTTAAGAATGACTCTTGGTGTCAGTTACACAGGAGTGGATCTAATTATTCCAAAGAGTTCTGCCCTCTCCTGCGCTAACTTGATAGTTATCTAATCAAAAACAGGTTCTAATCTAAGAATCGTAGACAATAGCATCCTCTCTCTATGCTGAACAGCACAACAAACAAGGTCAAAAGAATGAGGGATTCAGTCTTAATCTTTTAGAGGAGACAGCTGTTTCTCTGGCCCTTTGACTCAGTAGCACACAAATCCACAATCAGATATTATCAGCCTATACCCACATGTGGCTTTCAACATGTTCTCGATGCCTTGCTGATTCTAACACACATGGTCTTAGACCCGGTCACCACATCTCACACAAACATATACTACTCTGAGTCAGGGCATGAAAGAGTCACAAAGACTCACTAGAGTCCTACACTAGAAATACAAAGCATAAGAAGATCGATTGAAATGTTTTTCTCAGAGGTAAGTTTTGACCAGAGCAAACACATCGTTCTAAATGACCATAAAGCACATATTAACTTGGTTTAGGTTGGGGGAAAGTTTGATTAATAAAGGATAACTTTAAACAGCATTTTCTTGAAAAATCATTCTTGCAGTGTGGGGCACCATGCTCCGCAGTTATCATTAGGGCCCTTGTAAGCCCCTTGTAAGCCACTGGACAAGGGAGGCCTGAGAGACCAACCTCTAGCCTGGGCCCCTCCTGCCAGATCTGCTGAGCTGACAGCAGAGTTGAAGCACCAGCTGGACCAGATCTACCTGCCTCTGGGAAGGGAGGGTACTCACCACTGCCTTGCTCCTGCCTCCTTGGGCAGGAGGTGCCCCAGGCAAGCTTACAGTCACACAGGTCACCTCAGGGCCTGAGGACAGTTGGCTCCCTTGCTGTAAAGCCTGCTCCTCTGGCCCTCCCATGAAAGGCAAGTATTCTATGTTGGGATTCAGCCTAAGGAGGCTCTTCTGCTCCTTGTTGGGGAAGGCATGGATGCTTCCCAGAATCTCACAGTGAATAAGTTTTACTCATTCATGGGAGCCTATACAACAGAAGGAAGCAAGATGCTACAGATGATGGGCTCAGGTGGGGTCAGGTGGTTCTGTGAGGAGTGGAGAGTCCCCTCCCAGAGCTGAGTCCCTTTCCTTCTCCATTTGAGTACCTTGGTCTGGCCCAACCTGAAGCTTGTCTTCCCCTGAGCTCAAACCTAGTTGGTTAACCTCCTCTTCACCAATATTCCTTTTTAAAGGCGCAAAGTTCAAGGCAGCACCAAAGCTAAGTGGGGCTGAGCTGATACTGAGGCTGGACCAACTCCTCCCTTCCCCTGGAGGCTCTCTATTGATTGACAGGGAGTCTGCGTGCAACTGTGATCAGCAGGAGGTCTCTGAGCTTCTAAGTAGGCCCCTGTGCTTGATGGTTGTGCATATCCATCATTCAGGTCCCCAGCTCCTCCCCTCGGTGGTGCCCTGCTGCCTCCAGACAAGGCTGTTTTCCAGCTTGCCTGCTCCCTCCTGCTGAGTTGGGTTTACCAAGAGCCGATTGTGCTGGCTGCTGGGCTTGTTTGTGCCAGTTGCACTTGTCAAAATAATTATGTCATGTAATTAAATATTACTTAAAATGATGAAATGTGAAGCAAAGGGAGAGCGAGTTGTTTTCTGTAAGAAATAAGTTGTCTGCTTGGAAATACTGCATATAGAACCTTTGGCTTAAAAGCAAATCTATTCAGGGGCACACCTGCTGGAGTATGGGGGAGAGAAAGAGGAACCGGACAGTCAGGACCAGTGCTTGCTTGGGGGAGTCAGTCTAAGGTCTTCCTCTTTTTTGGAGAGACAGGGGTCCAGGATAATTGGCTTGTATGCAAAGATTGATGCGGGAGTGTGTGCACTTTCAGTCGGCCAGGGGCAAAGGTGTGAGTGGTCTTTCAGGATCCTCTTCTGAGCATGCTTCTCACCAGTCTTGGGCCAGTGGTGAGCCTGAAAGCGATATTTACAAAGTCTTGCACTCCAGGCCAGATGGACTCACCTGTTAAATCTCCGCTAGGGGAGTATCCAGTCGTGTGCTCTGACACTATGAGGGAGGAGCTGAGGCACAAAGCCATTAAGGGCTCACAGCTAGTGAGGGGCCTGAGGCTTGGGACCAGTTCTCACCCACTGCTGGGCTGCCCACAGCCTGCTGACTTCATGTGGTTTCCCCGCAGTTCTCCCATGCCTGCGATGGGCCTGGCTTGTCTGTGCTGTGCTTCATGCGTCGTGATATTCTAGAGTACTTCAGCATCTATGGGACAGCCCTGAGCATGTGGGTCTCTCTGATGGGTAAGTGGCCATCTTTGCCAATGGGTAAGAGCCCGTCCTGAACACCAGCCAGCACCCAGCCCATCTCTGAGATCCTCTACCCTCCTTGCCGCTTTGCAGAGCTTAATCTTCTTAAAGTGACATGCACATTTCTCAGATGCCTGCACTCTCATCTCCCCATCTTTAAGTGACTCCAGTAATTAGCACTTGTGAGTGACATTTAAAAAGCAGAAAGCACACAAAGGAGAAGCCAAAGGCATCCCGCCTTCAACCCTGCAGAGACCACCACTGCCCTGGGTTCAGGGATCTCAGCTCTGTATTTAAGGAAGGTAGACCATTCAAAATCCTCACTGTGGACCTGGGGTACACGCAGCTCAGTGGCGGATCACTTGCCTGGTGATCAATAGGCTTTCGGTTCCATCTCCAGCACTGCAACATTTTGAAAGAAAAAGAAGAAAAAGATGGAGGAAAGAAGAAATCAGGAAGGACAAAAGAAAGAAGGGAGGGAGGGAGGGAGAGAGAGAGAGGAAGGGAACGAGAAAAGGGAAAACCAAACAAACTCACCCTTGTCTCCCAGGGATGCAGTCACAGACAGTCCCTCCTGAGACTCAGTCCTATGTAACGCTCATTAGTCTTAATATTTTTGTCCCAGGATTCCCAGGAAGTGCTGGTCACTCAGTCTACCCATTAATTTCAGCCACCCTGCTCCAGGGAAGCAGCACCCCCCCCCCCATTTCCTCCAAATAACCAAAATTCAGACTTTGTGGAGACCAGGCTGGACCTTGGGGTCTTACAGATTGAGAAGATGTCTCATTAGGTTCCCAAGGGTGGAGGCACAGCCCTGTGGAGAGAAGCTGCTCACCATTGCTGTGCCTCTCCCCAGCACTGGCCGACTTTGATGAACCCCAGAGATCGACCTTCACGATGCTCGGTATCCTAACCATCGCTGTGCGAACTTTCCATGACCGCTGGGGCTATGGGGTATATTCCGGTCCCATAGGCACAGCCACCCTCATCATCGCAGTAAAGTGGGTGAGTACTCCGGTATTTCAGCTGACGGGGCCCAGGGAACCTGCATTTCTCTCCTGATCTTGGTTTCTCTTATACAGGCTCCTATGGCCCATATCTTTATATGCAGGTAAATGAACATAAGAAATGGGACAAAACCCCTAGAATCCCTAAAAATGGTGGCTTGTGCTTGAGCCCCATGCCTTGCTGGCTCGTTTTGGTAATTGCTGGTCAAAGCCCAAACTCCTTTTCTCTTGACCTCTGCTCTGCGTCTAGATACCCATGCAGAATGCTCTTAAGCACAGGCACAGATGTGGTTTTTAATGTAACCAGAGATGAGGAGACCTTTCATCATCATGAATGTCACTGGCAATTTTTTCATCAACATAAGTATCACCATCATTATCATTCTGAGAGACAGCACTGCTTACAGGTATACAGTTGGAGAGCAGCTAGGTTAACCTGGATAGTCTTCCCAAAGGAAACAAGCCCTCCTTCCCTGAGGAAGGAAGCTTTGAGATGGGGGTAGAGCAGGGTTTTCAATAGGACTATCCCTGGAGGAGGGCCCGGTGCTCAGCATCTACTCTGCTGTATAGGCTCCTAACCCTCTATGGTCTCGCGGCCCTCTTGCCTCCAGGCCTAAATTAGCCAACAAGAACAAGGTTCCAAATAGCAGCATAGATCCAGGGATGTTCCCTGGGCCCCATCCAGAGCAGTTAGGCTCAAAACACAGACCTTCTAGGCCAGCAGGCTTGAGACCAAGCAGACAGCACCCAGGCCTTAAATTCACAGCCCTCTGCTAATTTATGCAGGAAGCACCACCTGGGGTGGGGTCTTGAAGGTTCTGGAAGTGGGGCTACAGCAGATTGGGGCAGCAGTGCGCTCTCTCTCTCTCTCTCTCTCTCTCTCTCTCTGTGTGTGTGTGTGTGTGTGTGTGTATGTGTGTGTGTGTGTGTGTGTGTGTGGCAGGGTGGGGGAGGGGAGCTCCGATACATCTTCAGCAAAGTGGGGACAGGTAAAGAGTCAGGCAGGAAGCTTCCAAACCACATCCTACTACTGTGGGCCCCGAGGAACCCAGGCTTATTCTGATTTTAAGCTAAGGATGAACCTGAGGTGTACAGAGCTTAGCAGCCTAGCCTGGAGCCCCACTAGGAAATGGCAGCTGCACATGACTCTCGAGGGGAGAAGCTCCCACCCCACTGCAGTTTGAGGCTCTGAAACTGGGCATCTCTGGCCCTGGAGGCAGGGGTGTTGGGGTTCTGCATGGTTAGTTAACGAGCTGGAACGCATAAACAGGAAGGCTTGCTCTGACAACTGCCTCCTTGTCCTGCCTATCATGACCCCTTTGCTGTTCTTCACTGGTTCTGGATCTGACTGGATTTTTTAAAAGATAGGCTCTCACTTTGTATCTCTGGCTGGCTTCGAACTCACAGAGATCTGCCTGCCTCTGCCTCCTGAGTGCTGGTGTTAAAACCCAGCACACCCATCCTGACTGGATTTTAATTAGCCAGGATAGCATACATGTGCCAGTGCCCCCCACTAAATGCCAGCCTTCCCAGGTCTCTGGTGAGAATGGGAGTGAGGCTGCATCCACCCATGCCTGGGGCACAGACCCCATCTCCCAGGCCTTAGATAGACGGGTGGTTTGGACTTCCTTCTTACAGTTCTTTCCCACGTCTCCGTCTTTCAGGAAAGAAGTATGAAAACATTTGAGGAGAAGCTGAGTGAAATGGGAAATAGGGGTTCCCAGGGCAAGGCGGGTCCATGGGTGATCTTCAATATTCTTCCCCTCTCTGGGTCCCCAGTGTTAGAATCATGAGATTGTCGGCCATACTGCCTGTACGCATGGCACATACTGCCTGACACAGTTCACTGGGACCTCCACTCCTATTAGTAATGGCAAGTTTTAGAACACTTGGAAACAGCACCATAGCCTCACTCAGAGTGGCAAAGCTTGCTCTGACTTGCACAAAGCCATTGATGGCCTTTGTATATGTAACGAGGTATGTAGTCAGGGCTGCTGTCTTGTGCCCACTGTGCGCACCACTCAGTCAGGGCTGCTGTCTTGTGACCACTGTGCGCACCACTCAGTCAGGGCTGCTGTCTTGCGCCACCTAACATTGGTATTAATAATGCTCTTCCTCACTGAACCTAAACAATCCTGAGTCTAAAATACCTTTGGGCCCCAAGGATTTGCATTCCAGTGGGGAACCACAGGACACCCCATCTCTTCCATGTAATGTCCCATCTTACCAAGCTTGAACACACACCAGACCCTCATGTAAGGTATCAGGGCCCGCAAAATGGAAGAAGACCCCTTAGCTGGTAGAGCTGATCACATTTGCCACTGAAGTGCCAAAGACTACCACACACAGGCAGTGGAGGACCCAGGGAACACTGGCCCAGAGATTCCAAGCCCTGTCACTCAGACATACAGAGGAATGGAGGTGTGGCTCTTCTATAATTCACGGAGGGATCCTTTCCTGTGCTGTCCCCCAAGAACTTTAATGTTCCCACCTTGTGCCTGCAGCTGAAGAAGATGAAAGAGAAGAAGGGTCTATACCCCGACAAGAGCATCTACACCCAGCAGATAGGCCCTGGCCTCTGTTTTGGGGCACTGGCCCTGATGCTTCGATTCTTCTTTGAGGTACCTGGCCTATGGGGGAGGGGAACAAGCCTTCCAGGGCCCTCTGGAAATGGTTCAACTTAACAGGGAGGAGAACAGGCTGTTTTCACGTGGAAGCTCCAAGTTGTGAATTCTGTCCTGTTGAAGATGGTACTCGCCATCCCCAGTGTACCAGCATCATAGCCCGGGTGGACGAGTCAGGCCCTGCCTTTAGGAAGCCTGCACCCAGGATACATGCATGTCCTTGAAGGAACCAAGGCTGGTGCCCAGCACCCAGGGGACAAGAAACAGAGGAGGGCAGCAAGCCTCTCTGCCATATTCTCAGGGTGGGATGGGTGGCAGAGGCACCAGATGGCTAGGACTTAGTTTAGGGAAAGGATGCAGGCCCAGACTGACTTGTTCTCTTCTACAGGAATGGGATTACACCTACGTTCACAGCTTCTACCACTGTGCCCTCGCCATGTCTTTTGTTCTGCTGCTGCCCAAGGTCAACAAGAAAGCTGGGAACGCAGGGGCCCCTGCCAAGCTGACCTTCTCCACACTCTGCTGCACTTGTGTCTGACCGCAGCACCCCCTCCCCCAGTTCCAGGCCCCTGCCTTCCTGTCTGTCAGCCCTGCTGTCTCTCCCAGGATCTTTCCTATACTTTCCTGGGTGGCGTGTCCATGAGAAATGGTCTTCTCTGCACCCCAAGAGATCAGCAGGCCTGCTGCACTCTGCTAAATTCTGCTTAGGGACCCACTAATTCTGTGCTCACCAGTTGCTTCACTCTGTTCAGAAAAAAAAAAAAAACTTTATCCCCCAAGGCCTCATAAACATAGGTGTGCCTGGCAGAGCTCTAGGCCAGTAAATACAACCCAGCAGCACGCACAACAGCAGCATACAGAGTTATCTACTTCCCAGGCCCTGCCTGCCAGGATTGTCTACTTTCCCTAGGAAACTGGGGTTGCCCTTTCTACCCACTGCCCAGGCTCTGGAAGCTGGAGCCAGTGAGCCCAGCTCCAGCCTGGACCCAAGCTTGCATGCCCCTGCCTGAGTCCCATCCTTACGGCAGGTTGTCGATCAAGCCATTCCCAGTCAACTCTTGATCAGCCACTAGTCATTAGTTTCACCTAACATACATCCTAGTTCCTGGAACAAGTCTGTGTGCTGAGTGTGGCAGCTCTGGTCTTGGAGGAGTGCCTATGTTCGGAATAGCAGCTGGCCTAAGGCCAGGGACTGGTAGACACGGAGCTGAGTCTGCGGCTGGCCTGGGCACCTGAGCTGAAAGCAGGGTATACTGCTGGTCTTTGGTTTGCTCTACACTGTCCTGAAGCTTACTCTGAGACCCTGAATGAAAAGTGGGTGCAGGCAACACCCCTGAGCCAGGCATTGCTGGGACTGTACTATGCTGTGAGCAGTCCTGTCTGTGACAGCCTGGGGGTCAGGGCATGGCAGGACATGACAACCACAAGAGCAGCTTTCAGACATCACCTCACAAGTCTAAATCTCCCCAACACCCCCAGCATCCCCTTTCCTAGTGATCCAAGGCCCAGCTGTCAGCAGGAAGTCACCTGTCACCTGTCTGGGGTTTATTTATGTTTCCAGATGGTGTGACTTCAAGGGAGCAGCTACCCACATGCAGTCCCCACCCCGTAGGCAGCTGGCAATCTTTCCTGAGTCACCTCCTGTACCTCTTGGGGAAGCCAGCTCCACCCTTGGCTTGAGTATTCCTCTCTTCCCAGCTGACCCCCCAGTCAAGCCTTCTGGACGCCTACCTCCACAGAGACCACCCACAACTCTCTGTACCTTGGGCGTCTCTCCATGGCCTTTCCATACCCAATCACTCCAGGCCCTGGTGGTGGACAGAGGTTACCCATAAGCTGCATCCCATCTCTGGTCCCAGAGATATAGCAGCCAATGATATCACAGGGCACCTCAGAATGTTCAAACCTGGCTCCTAGGGGCGAGGCCTCACTTATCAGGTAAGAAAGCCAAGACCACATAGTCTGGGCTCTGGAGCTCCTCAAGAAAGGAGCAGAGGGTTGGAGAAATGGCTCAGTGGTTAAGACTACTTGCTGCCCTTACCATGGATCCAGATTCAGTTCCTAGCACCCACGTGGCAACTAACAACCACCTGTAACTCTAAAGGGTCCGATCAGTCTGTCTTCTGGCCTCCCAGGCACATATATGGTACACATACATACTTGGAAGCAAACACCCACACACAAAAATTAAAAATAAATGAATCTAAAAAACAACTAAAATAAAGTAAAAACAATCAAACAAACGAAAAACCCCAGAAGTCAAAACAAGGGACAGAGTGGGGCAAGGCTCTGAGGTATGGAGGCCTCTTTCACCTCACCGCTCTGCCCTCCTCTGGCCTCCAGTCAAGTAAACACACACCCACACATATGCATATGTACTTTAAACACACATCTCATGAGCTCAAGAACCAGGAAGACACAGAGTACTCTGGAGCCCAATCTTCCTTTGGGTCATCATTTACTTCCAGAGGACAGACTGCCCAGTCAGAGCCGGGCATCCCAAGTGAGAGGACACAAGCCAGGTCTGGGGCCCCTCCAGAAGCAGGTGTCAGCAGAGTGTCCTCAGTCCACCCCTTCTCTGTCCATCTGTCCATCCCTTCTCTGTCTGTCCATCCACCCCTTCTCTGTCCTACCCCCACCCCCAGCATCAACCCTGCCTCCAGCTCTGCAGCCACTCCTGGAAAACTGGAGGCAGCAAGATGCCCTTAAGCAGGGAGGGGCCACTGGTGGCCCGGCTGAGGGCCACACTCACGGCTCTCCCTGGCACTGCTGGTTTATGAAAGCCTTCTGGGCACCTGGCCAATCTGTAAGTCACAGATTAGGAGGCACACTCCAGTCTAGCCGCCACAGCCTGTGCCTGGCTCTGGGCCTCCAGCTCCCATGGTTGCTATTTGGGGACCTTGGGCACAGTCCCGAGTCCAGTTTGCAGATGAGGACACTGAAGACCAGAAATTCTAGTAACACAAGACAGTGGATGAAGACCTAGCAATGGCTTCCCCGGTCTCTCCAGCTGTGGCTGGCTCCAAGGTCTACATTGCCTTCTTAGGATGCCAGCCAGGGTCAGGAAGGGAAGACTGGAAGAGATAAGCCACTATGCTCCCCAGTGGCCACTGAGACTTTAAAGCTAGCAAGATGCCAATGACTCTGAACCCTGGTGTTGTCCATTCCAGGGTCTCTGTGTCTGTGGAATTTGGGAGTCATGGCACATGGAGCCAAAGAGGGCTTCCAAGGTCACCCAGCCACTTAGGACTCTGGACAGAACTTCCTCTCCTATCTTGCATGACAGAGAGATCCAAAAACACACATCCTGACATGCCTATCTGTAGAGAGCTTAGAAAAGCTACTCTGGGTGCTCCTAGGCGTTGAAGAGCCATACTCCCTGAAGGAACCTGTTGTGTGAATATATGGTTCCTCTTGGCACAGCTGATCACGGGCACAGTAACCTGAGTCAGAACTGTAAGTAGCAACTTCAAGTTGAAATACCCAGGAGCAGGACTGCAGATGTCAGAGGGTGTCTGAACTCCAGGTACATGATAGAGAATTAGGTCTCTCTCTCTCTCTCTCTCTCTCTCTCTCTCTCTCTCTCTCTCTCTCTCTCTGTCTCAAGTTAAGACAAGGGGCAGAAGCAGAGAGTCTGGGACTCCCAGATCTGGCTGGGGCTTCCCTGACAGGATATGGTTGGAAGGGTGGGGCCCTCCTCCCCAGTCTGTCTGTCACTTCTAAATCTGGGAAGATGAGTGAGCACAGAACCATCATAGCTGTCCTGGGCCTGGGCATGACCACACTCATCTCAGTGTCTAGGGAAAACACACCTTGGCCTTGGTCCCACCATTAAGTGTGCACACACACCCTCCTGGTCCACCCCCTTGGGGCCCCACTCAGAAGAAGAGTGTGCCCTACCTTGGACAGCAAGGCAAATGGAGAGGAATAGTGTAAACATTTACAGCAGGATAGACACAACAGTCCATTGTAGCAGCAGCCTGACTTCCCCCAGCAGGGGAGAGGCAATTGGGGCGCAGGAGAGAGCCTGGGCGCCCGCCAGGACCTGCACGCAGAGGTGTTTTTGTCTGAGGCAGTCTGCGTGCTGCCGCCTGCCTCTGTCAGTCGGCTACTGAAATTTCCTGTCTCTGTTATTCTCTTCTTCAGGAAGAGATCTGAAACCCAAAACTTTTATTGCTCCTTTAAAAGGGCTTTACAGCTCCCCACCCACTTCACAGACTGTCCTGCTTGAAGAGCTGGGATTGTAGTTAGGGACAGCATGCTGGGCACTGGGTCTCTGTAGGCAGGCCAACCACAGGGTCTTGGCTGAGGAGGCCCAGAAGGAAAGAGGAGAGGGGGAGCTGAGGAGCTAGACCATCCCTGGGCAGCTGGAACAGGCCAGATGCTCCGTGTGTCTGTCCTGCAGCTGGTGAGCTGCGTAGGCCCATGCGTGGGATCCAGGACCACATATCCCCCACCTTAGCTGCCCTCAGCCCCTTCCCTACCTCTGCAAGCTATGTACCTTTAAAAATAGGAACAGCAGCCTCAGCCTGCCCTCCTTTGGAGAGAGTTAAGTCAGAAACGGGCTGATTTAGAAAAGTGTGAGGAAATTTAAAAGAATCAGAAGGAAGAGGGCTGGGCAGATGAGCAGAGGGTGTAGAGCCATCCATGCAGGTTGGGATCCAGCCCTCTCCACAGCCTCAGCCAAACGTTGTGTGTCCTCAGATCATCAGTTGCCTCCATTTTCAAATTTTACCAGAATTTGACACATTTAAATCTTCTCAAGATTAAATGAGACAGATAGGGGCTGGGAGATAGTTCAGTAGGCAGAGGTGCAATTGTCCATTTTTAGGGTTGTTTTATTATTTTATTTGTGTGTGCATGTATGAGAGAGAGAGAGAGAGAGAGAGAGAGAGAGAGAGAGAGAGAGAGAGAGAGAGAGAGGAGAATGTGGGCACACACTTGCCACAGCACATGTGCAGAGATCAGAGGACAACTTTTGAGAGTTGGTTCCAGGGATTTGGGGATGGAGCTTAGGCCGGTCAGGCGCCCAGAGCCTTTACCCACTAATCCGTCTTGCAGTCCCAACACAGTATTTTAAACAATGTATTTATTTATCCACTTTGCATCCCCATTGCTGCTCCCTCCCAGTCCCCCCTTCACACAGCCCATCTCCCCTCTGTTAGCATTCTGTCTGAACTCCATCCCACAGTTACCTGGCAACAGCCAGGTGGGCCTGACCCACTATAAAAGGGGCTGCTCGCCCCCTCCTCCCTCTCTTGTTTTCTTGGTCTCTTGCCTTCTTGCTCCCGCTCTGTCCCCTCGCCCCTTCCCCATTCCCTCCCCCCTTCCCCTCCATGTGCTCATGGCCGGCCTCTACTCCTCTCCTCTCTCTGCTTTCCTCTGCCTCTACTACTCTCTCAGCTCCCCTCCCCATGCCCTGAATAAACTCTATTCTATACTATACCGTCCTGTGGCTGGTCCCTCAGGGGGAAGGGATGCCTTGGCATGGGCCCACTGAGGCACACCCTTCCCCCACACCTCACCTCACCCCCATAGAACATAACCACCCCTCTCTTTATCTTTTTATAAACACATCATCACCCTCTCCTTCTCCTCTGAGAGGGTGGTGGCACCCCTGGGTGTCCCCCCTCCCTGGCACCTCAAATCTCTACAGAGTTAGGCGCATTCTCTCCCACTGAAGCCAGATAAGGCAGCTCAGCTAGAAGAACACGCTCCACAGACAGGTCACAGCTTTAGGGAGAGCACCTGCTCCAGTTGTTGGGGGATACACATGAAGACTGAGCTGCACATCTGCTACAGATGTGAGGGGCCTAGGTCCAGCCTGGGTATGCTCTTTGCCAACACGATATTTTTAATGGCACTTTACAAATTATTATAATCCAACAGTGTGTGTTTGTGTGGCCTTGCTGAAGGAAGTACACCATCGGAGGTCATTTGGAAATCGGGGGACAACCTCAGGTGTCAATCCCCAACTTCTACCTTGCTTGAGATAGGGCCTCTTTGCTGTTTGCTGCTCCATACACCAGGCTCTCTGGTCTGTGAGCTTCCAGGGTTTCTCTAATCTTTACCTCACAGAGTCTCACTGTAGGAATGCTGGGGTTGCAGACAGGCACCACCATGTCCAGCTTGACAGTGAGTCCTGGGGACCTGAATTCAGGTACAGCAAGCACTTCCCCTACCAGACTATCTCCATTGCCCTTTAAGGACGCTTTTCGATGGTGACCATTGCCTGTTTTCATGATCGATGGTCCCTTAGGCTCAGGCATTTGGATCCTTGGTCTCCATCTGGTCCACTGTGTCAGAGGGTGAGGGGTGTGACCTTGCTGGGGGAGCTGCATCTCTGGAGGCAGGATGTAGATCATTGAGTGTAAGGCTGTTTTCAGTTCTCTCCCTCTGCTTTGTGTCTGCTGTTAGTGATGTGATCTCTCAGCTCCCTTCTCCTGCCACCATGCCTGTCGCTTGCTGTCCCCAGCACATCAGGTTGGACTCTCATTGCTCTGGGACCATAAGCCAAAAGAACCTCTCTCTTTCATAGTTTGCCTTTGGCCATGGTGGGTTGTTTTTTGTTTTTTTTGTTTTTTTAAATCACAATAATAGAATAACTAAAACAATTGTCAAAGACAAAACAGGAGTTTATTTATTTATTTAAGAATTAAATAGAGTATTCTTCCTACTGGGAGATATTATCCCATAGGAGGTACCAAATGTGATGAGTAAATGAGCCACTGACCACAGAGGCCTTGCCCTTGGCCCATCTTGGCCTGTGTGTTCTCTGGCAGCAGAATGGAACCAGCTCTGAAGTGCCTACTCCACAGCCCCCAGCACCTCCAGCAGTACTACTTTGGGCCACAGAATGAGGCAGTGGAGGTAGAGGGGCCACCAATCCCCCAGCACATCCAGAGAATTCATCCTAAGTCTGTGCCAGGGACACATGGAACATCATCTTGCAGGCACTGTGTTGTCTAACTGCGTTTTGTTGTGAACTCCAACTCTCCAACCAGCAAGCATTGTGGGACATAGAAAGGATAGGGGCTCTGCTCTATCCATGAGAGCCCTTTTGGTAGGAGTTGTTACCAGAGAGTGGAGTGCCGCATGTTCAGAGTCAAGTAGGCAGCCTGGCAAAGGCAGGAGGTTGCAAGGGGAAGAGAAATGATCATGGCACTCGGTTGGCCTGGCTGGGTCTGCCTTTCTTTTCCCTTCCTCTCCCTTGGGTTCCCTTCCCTTCCAGAAGGCGAGCCTCCCTCACTTTCATTGGGTTTTGTTTTCCTAATAGCTTGGCCAACTGGAGATTGATGGCCCTGGATCACAGCTAGAGCCAGGCAATCAAGTGGCTGTGGCTACATCTGGAAAATGTTCTGGCAGACACCCGCACACACGCATGCACGCATGCACGCACCAACCCTCAGCAGCAGTCAGCCACAGAATAGCAGCTGACAAGCACTGCCTCCAGCTGCATACTCCAGAGAAGCAATGGTCTCAGACCAAGCTGCTGGAGCCATTGAGATGGGGAGAGAAAGAGCAGGTTACAGAGCATCACTCTGTCTCCAAGCAGCCAAATAACTCCAGAAATCATAGGACAGTAGAGTCAGGAAGCAGTCATACTACAGGATAACTCAGGCCCTGGGGGTCTGGCTCACCGCTCCTACAGACATACTGTGCCCCAGGAACCACACCTTCCCCATCATCATGGTCACTCCACAGTGGACTGCATACCTGAGAGGACATCTGTAGCTTCATTGGGCACCTCAGCCATCTCAATATCTCATTTTGGTGTACCTGAGACCATAACCTGACAGAGCCACAACTGGCCCTAGTTGGAGAACATTTCTGGTCCTGTCCCTTGGCCCTGGTACCACAAGTGGAAGACATTGCTGTGCCCATCTAAGCTACTGTGCATGTCTTATTGGATGGGGAACACTGGGAGTTGTCTGTCAGGTCCATGCCATCACCTGGGCAGTAGCTCCTCCCTTGGACAGGAACTCCAATGGCTCCCTCTGGCCTGCTGCAAGTCGGGCAGCACCCTGCAAAATCACAAGTGCACACACTAGAGCATGAGCAATGGAGCAGAAGTGACCACAAGCACACACAACTGTGGGCAGCATGGGCCCTCACCAGGCCTGCAACTTGGGTGTGTGAGCTGTGTGAATGGTGTCTCTCATGTCACCCAGCTCCCTAAGTGACTGGGTGGCCCTTGTTTAAATGCCATTGAAATGTCTTTATTGCAGTCAGAAAAGGAAGTTTACATGACATTTTACCAATATCAGTTGTTACTCACTTCTAAGCAGAACTGAAGTCTGAGAAGAGTCTCCTAGAAGCCAGACCTTCTTTTTTCTTTTTTTTTTTTTCTTTTTTTCTTTTTTCTTTTTTCTTTTTCGAGACAGGGTTTCTCTGTGTAGCCCTGGCTGTCCTGGAACTCACTCTGTAGACCAGGCTGGCCTCGAACTCAGAAATCCGCCTGCCTCTGCCTCCCAAGTGCTGGGATTAAAGGCGTGTGCCACCACTGCCCGGCTGAAGCCAGCCCTTCAAAATAGGCTTATCTTGTTGTGACCCACGTGGCTGACTCTCTTAACTGCCAATGTGATCCCAAAAGAAGTGTGTGTTCTTCACACTGAAGAGTTCTTTTATTTCTCTCTCTCTCTCTCTCTCTCTCTCTCTCTCTCTCTCTCTCTCTCTCTCTCTGTGTGTGCGTGTGTGTGTGTGCGTGTGTGTGTGAGCGTGTGTACATATGCATGTACCCACCTTGTGGGTGTAGGTGCCTGCAGAAGCTAGATGAAGGTGTCAGATTCGTCCCCTGGAGCTGGAGGCATTTGTGAGTCCCATGATTTGGGTGCTGGGGACTGAACTCAGGTCCTTTGGAAGAGTATATTGGCTCATAACCCTAATCCATCTCCCCAGCCCCTCTGAAGATTTATGCCCTCATGCGTGCATGCATGCGTGCATGCGTGTGTGCGTGCGTGTGTGCGTACCAATGAACATAAATGCTTACAGAGCCAGACAAGGGTGTCAGTTCCCATAGATCCGTAGCTGCAGCGGTTACGAGCTGACTAATATGGCTGCTAGGAACTGAATTCAGGTCCCTTCAAGAGCAGTGCATGCTCCTAACTACGGAACCATTTCTCCCACACCATCTTAACTGCTAAGCTGTCACTCTAGCCCCTGTTCTCCACACTCAGTATGAGATTCTCATCAAAGTTATTGCTTGTGTTGCATAAATCTTCCATATCCTCTCCAGGAAAATGCTTGTCAGTGACTGGGGGAGGGCTTACAATCCCTGCTCTGGAAAAGAAACCCTTGAAAACAAAGGCTTTCCACATCAGGTGTGGTGTGACTTGGGAGGTAGAGTCAGTCAATAAGATCTCTGTGAGTTCGAGGCCAACCTGGTATACATAATGAGTCCAGGACAGCCAGGGCTACATAGAAAAATGCTGTCTCAACAAACAAACAGAGGAAGGTGACAAGGACTGTGAGGTGGCTCAGTGGGTAGAGCCACTTGCCGTGCAAGCCTGAGTTCAGTCCCCAGAAATCGTATAAAGGTGTAAGGGAGAGAACGGAGTCCACAGAGTTGTCCTCTGACCTTCACACATGCGCTGTGGCAGAGGAGCACACATGCATGCATGTGCACACTCACAGATATCCACATACACCACCAACAACAACAAACCTAAGGTAGAGAGACAGAGGAAGACAGTGTGGAACACTGGCCTCCGTACCCTCAGACATACGTGTGTCAGACACACACGCACACACACACATACTCACCTGTGCACACACACTAAAAATCATTTTTAAAGAAGCAAAGAATCTCCAACTTCTACTTCACACCAAACTCTAAAATCAACTTTAAATACTAGAAACTTCTATATGAGAACACAGAGAAGAGCTTTGTGACTAAGAAACCCTGGGAAGGGTACCAAGTGTGACCTAGACCCACCCAAAAAATAAGCTAGCGGAAGGTGCCATGATTTAAAATGCTTGCCCTTCTAAAACATTTTTTTAAATTTTGTTTTGTGTGTATGTGTGTGGGCGCATGTCTTAGAGTTTCTACTGCTGTGATAAAGCACCACGACCACAAGCAACTTGAGAAGGAAAGAGTTTATCTCAGTTAGTAGTCCAACATGAAGGGAAAGCAGGGCAGGAACTCCAGGCAGGAACTCGAGACAGGAATGAAAACATAAGCCATGGGTAAACACTGTTGACTGGCTTGTTCCTCATGACTTGCTCAGCCTGTTTTCTTTACATTTTTTTAAAAATTACTTTTAGTTTTTTACAGTCCAGTCATTGCCTGCCTCCCGATCCGCCCTACCACAGTCCTCATTCCATTTCTCCTTCCCCTGTCTCCAAGAGGATGTCCCCACCCCGCCTCTCTCCAGGCCTCCCCACTCCCTGGGGCCTCAAGTCTCGAGGGAGGCTTGTCTTCTCCCACTGAAGCCAGACCAGGCAGTCCTCTGCCATATATGTGTCAGGGGCCTTGGACCAGCTCCTGTATGCTGACTGGTTGATGGCTCAGTGTCTGAGAGATCTCAGGGGTCTTAGCCTGTTTTCCTATGTGCCCCAGGACCGCCTGCCCAGAAGAGGCACCATCCTCAATGGTCTGAGCCCTCCCATGTCCATCATTAATCAAAAAGTGTCCCACAGGCTTGTCCTCAGGCCAATCTGGTGGGAGCATTTTTAGCTATCATTGCCTCTTTCCAAATGACTGCAGCTTCTGTCAAGTTCACTTTAAGCCAGCCAGCATAGAGTGCGAGGGCGTGTATGTGCCACAGAGTGTGTGAAGGGTGGAGAACAACCCTCAGGAGTCAGTCCCAGGGACTGAATTCCTGTCGTCAGGATTGGTGCTAGATACCTTTACCCACTGAGCCAGCCATTTTACTGTCCTTTAAAAAGAAAAGAAAAGAAAAGAAAAGAAAAGAAAAGAAAAGAAAAGAAAAGAAAAGAAAAGAAAAGAAAAGAGATAAGCACCAGAGAAAAACACATTTGTGTTTTTATGTGGAACATGTAAATGAATTCTCAAAACCAACGGTGAAAGATATAATAAAATTCAATTTTTTGAATAGACATTTTGCCATAGGCTACCAAATGTCCCGATGTGTACATACACAGTAAAGAGATTTTATTCTGTTCATACGGTACCTCGGATGGAACCCAGAGCCACTCACTACCAGGTGAGCACTCTGCCTCTGAGCTACATCTCAGCTCAGCACCCTTGGTCATAGAGTGTTGTGTGGAGATGCAGTTTCACGGACACATGTCTATGTATGCTCAAGGAGGCCACAGGCAGGTATTAGGTGTCTTCCTCCATCACCCCCTGTCTCCAGGGCTGGGATTACAGATCTCCACAGCACCCAGCTTTTATATAGGTGCAGAGGATTGAACTCAAGTTCCCGCACTTACGCAGCACTGACTTCAAGGGTTGCACCGACTCCCCAGCTCTGCCACAATTAACCTGTATTTCTGTTGTCTCTGTTTAAGTCCAGTGAAATGTCGCTAGTGTCTGGGGCAGTTTGCCACACAGAGCTTTGCTCTTGACATTTGTCCCACCACACACCCGGACCTTTTGGTCTGGGGCCACCTCCCTTGGCTTCCGGTCGGTCCCCATGGAGGATTGTAGGAGCTTTGATCTTTCCCTTCCCTTTCTGGTCCTAACCCTTTCCCTGGAGAGTGACTTCTGGGCAGCTTCCCCATGCTGTGGCTCCCACTGTTCACTGAGAAGTGAACTCTCCAAGCTGGTGTGCAGCTCAGGGATAGAGTTCTTGCCTTGCTTGTGAAAAGCCCCAGGTTCTGTTAGAAATAATATCTGGTGTTTCATTTTCTAAGCTGCTTCAAGCCACTTAGGTCTAGCTACGGATGAACAGAAAACACCAGACCCCTGCTAACACCTGCCTCTGGGACTGCAGGTGTGGACAAATGTGGTTTTCTGCCATGTGGGGGATCAAACACAGGATATCATGTATACTAGACATACATACTGAGACATACCCCCAAAATCCCTAATTTTTTCTATCTTTATCTTACAATACATTGACTCCCTCTTTGTGTCTAAACTGCTGCTAGGACTGTCTTTAGTTTTTTTCATTTTAAGTGACATGTTTTTTATTGCATTTTAATTAATTTATCTATTTTGTGTATGCGAGTACCCCACAGTGTATATGAGGAGGCAGAGGATACCTTCTGGGAGTTAGTTCTCACCTTCTACCAGTCAGGGCCCCAATGATCGACTTCCAGTTGGCAGGCTTGGTAGTGGGTGCCTCTACCCACTGAGCCAACTCAGTGACACTAGTCTTGGACAAAGTATATTCATCTCACTTCTTGGTTCTTGGTTTCTAACATCTGAGGTTTGGCTAACTGAATTTTACCCCCTTGTGTTTCTACAGCTGTCACTCCTGATGTCTTGTTTCCTCATGAATTGGTTGAATTTTGACAATGAAATTGTTTGCTGTGATACTTTGTAGAAATTGTAGGGGTTTTTGTTTTGTTTTTGGTTTTTGTTAGTTTAGGCCTGAGGTGAAAGCAGATTCCTTTAGGAATCTGTCTCTGTTTAGCTCTGTCAAATGATTGGGGTTCTTCAAAGCTAGGGATTCTTCAAACTAGCATCCTCTCTTACAGATGTTTCAGAATAATTGAGAAAATGTGAACTTAGGCTACACATATAGACACACACACACACACACAGCACACATATATATCACATACACACACATACATTCATGTACACACATGTACCACATACACATACATACCCCCCCCACACATTACATACACATATGCCACTTACACATATACCATATACACACGTATATACCATATATACATATTATACACACATACTACATACATATACCACACACACACAACATACACACATATACACGTCACACACATACCACACCACACATACACATACTCACACATACTACACACACATATACCACACACCAACACACATACTACACATGCACACATACACCACACACACACACACACACACACACACACACACACACACACACACACACACACACCCCTGAGGACCTGTTTATATCTATTAGCCCTTAGAGAAGTTTCTTCCTATTCTCCGCAGTACCAGCCCTTGAGGCACACAGGGTCTATGCAGCACTTGGGGGCAGACAGATCTCTCACTGACCTGAGACAGTAAGGTCCAGCACCAACAATGGGGCTGTCTCCACTAGACTCCCCCGACCCGGCCAAGCTCTACACTTTACCCTTTATACTTAGCCCCAAATATAGCAAAGGCAAATCATTAAAGCCATGGTGCTCTAATTTATCTATGAGAATGAGTGAGTTGGATTCTCTAGCTTCCACAAGAAAAAACTATTGACAAGAGTAAACACCAGGCCAGCTCTGAGCCCATCCCAACATATCAGTGACAACTAACTTAGCCAGAAGCTAGTCTCCTGGCTACCAGTCCACTGATCCCCAAACTAGCCTACTGCTCTCTTTGGGGGCCTGACTACTGACGACTTTTCTTCTCCACAACCCTTTCTTTCCATTTCACCCTTTCTGGCAAGCCTAAGCCTATACCAAGGGTTCTGCATACCTTTTATTTAATCTGAGTGCTTCCATGGACGAGCTTCGAGTTTGGTACTTTAGACAGAGAGGTGTACGCACTATAAACTCTTCACTTTCTATATTAATAGGAGTTTTCTGCTCTTATTTTGTAATCATGGTTTTATTGGTCCTTTGAGAATTTCATACCATGTATTTGATCATACACACACACACACACACATACACACACCATACACATAATTCCTCCAAGATCCACCCTCATCTCCCTACCCACTCAACTTCGAGTTTTCTTCCTCTGTAAACCCACTGTGTAAACACAAACCCAATTCGTATTCCCAACTACTCTCAGAACTAGAGAATTTTCTCTCTTATTTTATACATGAAGAAACAGAGGCATGGGATATTCTCTGACTTACTACAGGCCAGCAAATGATGAGGTTCAGACTTCAGAAGCCAGGCAGCCTGACTCTGGGGTCTAAATGAGTGAGTATTGAGCCAGTTGGTTCAGCCATTCTTCCCCAGCCATCCCTGCTCCAGGTCCTGGAGGTCTAGCTGCAGGTGGCAGCAACAGTTCCCTCTGTGCTTGTACGCCCATGGTAGTGGACACAGAGTTGGATGGATGACTTATTGGGGAAGAAGCTGCTGTTGGAACACATAGCAGTGTTCATGAGGACCCACTGGCTATCCAGCCTGGGTTTCAAAGTGCGCCTCCTCTGCTAAGTCCCCAGAGTCAGAGTCCAGATCCCCAGGAGACAGCCACATGGAGGCCCAAAGCCCAGGGATGGTTTGCTTGTGGAGGTCAACTGCCCAGCCAAAGACTTTCCCTCTTGCCTTTGAAGATAGATGAAGCAAGCAAGACTCAGGGGAAAGCTCTGACCTGAAGACCCTTCTCTGTGAGAAAGGACGGTGAGGGTTACAGTGCCTTTTCTCTGCTGTATAGAGGGTGGAGACCGGGAATGCTGAGCCTTTGACTGACTTCATAAGCCTGAGAGAAGGGTACCATCAAACAGAGCTGTGGACACAACTTCTGAGCCCCTAGTGCCATTCTCTAAACTCTAAGCTAAAAGGTCTCAGCTTCTCTCCTGTTACTCAAGGGTCATGGGCCCCTTGAAAGGCCGGCACCTATGATGGAGAACCCCTTAGTCAGCAGAGATACTTAAGAAGACACAGACTTTTCCCACTGTCATTTAGGGAACAGCTGGGCACAGCTGCATCCAAGTACACTGCTCCAGCCCTGCCTGGAACACAGGGTCAGACTCCATTCCCTTTGTGGGCCCCACTCCAGCAAGCCAGGCCAGGGGACGGCGTGTCCTCAGGCTCGCCTGGCCCTATCCCAGTTTTACAAAACAGTCCCCCAGCTTGTGGTGGGAGGACAGTTCCATCCCAACCAGAGGAACGTGGATGCTTTTCTCTGAGGTCTTCCCAAACTGGATCTGACTGGGAAGCAGGGTCAGGGTGCTGGCATCACCCCAAGGGGCTGGGGGAAACTGGGAAGGGTTTGGAAGTAGCTGAAGTCTCACTGTGGGAATTTAGCAAAGTGGTCAAACTGTCCCTGAATCCTGAACTTGCTCTACAACACCCAGCTTTCTTCTACGTATGGATCAGGGCTTAAGGGAGCTGCCCTTCTACCCAAACTCCCAGGACACTGTCCATTCCTGATGCCTGCTCAGACTTCCCTGCAGCTCTCTGCTGGCCCCCCTCCAGCCTGATGGCCCCCAGAGGCACAGTCCTCATTGGTTCCTGTTGCTGTGTCAAACACCATGACCAAAAGCAATCTGGGGAGAAAAGGGTTTGCTTGACTTACAGGTTACAGCTCAGTGTTGTTGAAAACCAAGACAGGAACTGAAGCAGAGACCACACAATGGTATTATTTATTGTCTTGCTCCCCGAGACTCAGCGACCTTTCTTATACTGCCCAGGCCCACTGGCCCACACAGCTGGGCCCTCTGACATCTATTAACAATTAAGAAAATGCCCATGGACATGCCCACAGGCCAATCCGATGGAGGGGATTCTTCAGCTGAGACTCCTTCTCCCCAGGTGTGTCTAGATTTGCTTCAAGTTCATAAAAATTGAACCAGTCAGGCAGCTTCACTTGCTCTGTCATTCAGGTCTCAGGGTTAACCACCTACTCGGGTATCCTGCACCCCACTGTGTGCGTGTGTGTTCTGAGTTTGTATTTTTATTTGTTTTGTGCCTGTGCAGGTACACTTGCCTATAGATAAGCATGAAAGGCCAGACACTGGCCCTTTATGGTGTCGTCCTTTATAGCTTACCACCTTACCACCCCTCACTGGACCTAGAGCTTGCTGCTTTGGCTGCACTGGCTCATCAGCAAGCCCCCCAGGGTCTGCCTCTCTCTGTCCTGCAGAAATGAGGCTACTCCTGGACCCAGCCTTTACATGGACGGTGGGATCCATCCTTCAAGTTTGTGCAGCAAGCCCTGTATCTGCTGAGCCATATTGACAGCCCATCATCCAGGTTGTACTGTTACTTTGAATTTTGATTTCAACTCACAAGCAACAGAGGTCAGTGGTGATTCTGGGTGAGTTCAGGAAATTGCTCACCCACATGTGCACATGTGGTAGAGAACTACAGGCACATAGATAAACAAAAGACCATTCAGCAGCCTGCTGACCCTAATGCCTGTCTCTCTGACCACTGCTGTTCCCAATCCACTGCAGGAAATAGCCCATCTAACTTCTGAGATGGCCCTTCCTGGTGGGTTGGGCTGCCACCCGATTCCACAGCAGAGATTTCTAAAGGGCAAGGAAGTTGGGTGCTGTGTCCAAGGTCAGTGAAAAGTTACTAGAAAGCCAGGCAGTGGTGGCGCACGCCTTTAATCCCAGCACTTGGGAAGCAGAGGCAGGTGGATTTCTGAGTTCGAGGCCAGCCTGGTCTACAGAGTGAGTTCCAGGACAGCCAGGGCTACACAGAGAAACCCTGTCCCCTCCTCCCCCCCCCCAAAAAAAAAGGAAGGAAGGAAGGAAGGAAGGAAGGAAGGAAGGAAGGAAGGAAGGAAGGAAATAAAAGTTACTAGAGCCTTGACAGCAGGTTCTAACGTCCTTTGTCCTGACCACCACAGCCCTCCAGGGACACACCAGTGTCCTGTTTCAGCATGGCTCCTAACCACGGTGTCCCTGAAGTGTGATCTCCCATGAGTATCCACCCAACACCAGCCACACATGCTTGCTTCACATCTGTTCCCTTCCAGACCACCCAATCAGCTGGATCAAGACAGACAGACAGGAGTTCCCAGATAGAGCCTGCCTTGCAGGGATGCATGCCCTGTACTGCAGCCAGCCGCCACCACCGCACCCCAGGAATCCTTGCTGGAGGCCTGGCTGCTGCTCACCAGCCAGAGGCTGGAGGAGTCAAGGGTTTCAGCTCCCGCTGGGAGGAAGGCCAAGTCAGCTGCAGCTGGGCTTCCCAGAGGCCAGGAGCTGGTTCCAGGTCATCAAGTCTGCACCAGGCCAGCCAGTTTGGGGGTGAGATGGGGGAGGAGCACTCCTGCAGATGCCAGTCCTGAGCACCAGTGAGCAAACAGAAGCATGTGGCACTTCATACAATTAGACGGAGCACTGGATCCTGGAGTTAAGGGCCCTAGATAGGCAAGAGAGTGCCTTCTGCCCTTCCAAGGGGCCTTTTGGTACAGGGGCTATCCTTCATCTGAGAACCTGCATGGTCTGAGGTATCAGTCACCCAGGAAAGTATGTGAGGCTTGCTACACTTAGATCTAGGGAGAGAAGTGTCCCTCCCATGAGCCCCACAATCCAAGCACAGCTGGGATGGATTCTCAAGCCAGAGTACCTCTGAGCTGCAGTCCCATGTACCCACGCTGCAGCCCAGTCCCTAGGGCCTGGAGGGTTTAATGTGGATATGGTGTCTAGACTTCTAAACAGGAGGGGTGAGAGGCCAGGCTGGGAGGAGCAGTACAAGGAGGGGCCTACAGTAGTACTAACTAGAGAGAAAAGAGAAAAAAGAGAGAGGAGCAGAAGCGCCTCCTGCTTGGATGCTCGGCAGTGCTGCTCAGTCTGGGAGCACCAGTATCTCAGTATCTGTGATCCGCTAGCAGCAGAGCTCCAGGCCCAACACAGAGGTGCCCCCTGCTGGCCACAACTCCTATACAGGGCCCTGCATTGCACAGGTCATAGGAACGCAGGCCCCAGTACTGAATACACATCAGCCCCCTGCTTGATGGGCAAGGACCTTCCTTGACAGTACAAGGTAGCCTATGATTCTTGTTTCAGCTTTATCTAGATGAAGGGGACTCAAAACAAAAATCAAACAACAACAAAACAAAAAACAGAGAAAGCCAAGACAGCGTCTCCATGGGGGCACACTTCATTAGTGTGGCCAGCCTTCTTACTAGGATGGTATGTCCACATGGGCACCACTTACACAGCACCCTAGGAAGCTGTGGTTGAAGGGGAAATGCCAGTCAGCTGTGTGTGCAGGCTGTTGACCTGGTGGATGAAGGGCTAGGCTATGTCTCACCATGGGGGCAGGGTCCCCAGCTTTCTAGCCCCCTTTCAGCACTGCTTACAGTGAGCTCTATGACTGGAGAGAGGAGACAGAAAGTGAGGAGATCAGGGGGAAAGGCGTGCCGGTATGGCGTGCACCCATGAGACCAAATGCAAAAACTACTCAGCAGTGTGTGTACAGTAATCTGGACCAGGGCGGTGGTGCCAGTCAGTGATGCTAAAAATCTCTGTCTCAGTGCTAACTCTAGGGATACTACTACTCCAATGTGTCAGGTCACAAAACAGTTCCCAGCCCCCCAGAGCCTGGGTTCTGGGGGTTAAGGATGCTCACTGGTGGGTCCCCCGTGGAACAATAGGAGCCCCATAAGGCAGCCTCCCTCCCTCCAATGGCAAGCTAGGATGTTGTCCTTTTAGACCATGGGACTCCAACCACCACCTCCACCCCCAGCAGCTTCCAGCAGGTATAGGTAGGCAGTGGAACCCAGCAGCGAGGGCACTTAGAAGGATGTCTGCTTCTCATCTCAGTTTGCTGGTGAGAAGAAAGCTGTAGGGGCAGATCCTGCCTGGATCCAGGGTAAGAAGGGAGGCCTCAAGCACATCCTAGCTGGGTTCTGGAGCTTTCCAGCACCTACCTAGTTTACCCTCAGTAAGGTCACTCCTACCCATAGGCAAGAGCGTAGACTTCGCTCCCAGAGCAAACCTTGGCCTCCCTTGCTAAACAGTTTCCAGGACTGTAGCCAAGTCCTGGGCACCCCAGGGTCCTGTGCTGTAGGTGGGAGGCAATGTCCCCTGATAGTACAGGACAAAGGACAATGGGGGTGGAAAGGTCACATCACAGTCATAAACAGACAGACCTCAATGCCTTAGCCATCCCCGCCTCTTCAACCACACATGTACCCTCCCCGGGGAGCTAGTGTATCCACCTCTGCTCCCCTGAGGTGCCCTCGGGCCTCCCAGCAGAACAGTTTTTGGCATAATCTAAACTGTCAGCAAAACAAGATGAAAATTTAGTAATTGCTTTTGGCTAGGAGTCCACAGACCAGCTCCAGCCAAAAATAACTCAAAGGAAGTGTCCCAGGCCACCTGTGGCCCCAGGGGCTCCAACTGGGCTCAGTCTGAACAAGGACCAGGTGGGGGTCTTGGCCTGACCCTGACATTGGCTAGTCAGAACAGCAGGAGACTGGTGAATACTCAAGGAAGGGGGCAGGGCAGTGGGACTGTCTATTTCCGGCCAGAAGTATCCAGCTATCCAAAAAATGTAATGTCCTTCTTGAGCAAGAATAGCAGCTGTTCTGCTACTTAGTGGCCACAGAGAGTTGGCAGTGCCCTGGGGAGGGTGTTAACTGAGGCTACAAGGAGGTAGGTGCCAGGCGGGCAGGACAGGTCATATTCACCAGATGTGCACCTTCTGGGACTCTGCAGGCTTAGCTGGTCCCATCTTAGAGACGAGAAAACAGAGGCTGAAGAGGGAAGGCCACACTGTGAGGTCTCAAGCCTGGGTTACCAGGTAGGGACCCCAGGAACAAACAGGAGCTGCCCTTAGGGCCCCAGGTACAGAAATGAATGGGGCATTGGAGGGGACAAAGCAGCTTCCCCTGCCCCCTCTTCCTGCCCCTATGTAAGATGTCCCTAACACCTATGAGTGGGTTAGAGCCCCACAAATGTGTCAGGAATGGAGGGCACATACAGGGAAACAGAGGGCTCTCCTAGGACATGGCTCCCAAGGAAGTCTTTGCCATTCAAGGATGAACACAGTCACCCAACCCTGGTCTCTGCAGTTACCCAGCTCTAGTCTGTGCGTGTCACCCGATCCCTTTCTCCCTGGAGCCCGGTGACCCTCCAGCACTATGAGCTGACCTTACAGGAGATTGGGAGGCTAGAAAAAAGATGAGGACCAGCCTGGGGTCCCGGGGCTGTCGATGGTGCTTGGTAGCATATCAGTGGATGACCTGGTACTGCTCACCACTGCCACAAGGATGGTCTCAGCTTCCGACCCTGGGCTGCCCTCCCTCTCTTTCCTGTCTTTCCCCTCTCAGATGACCGCTGGCCCATCTAAGAAAGGCAGCCAGGCAGTAGCACCGCCCGACTGTCCTGGGAGCCACCTCTGTCTGTTTCTGAAGACAGCAACACTATGTCTCCCCTTCCCTCAGGATACACAGGTGATACAGGGAGGGTTATCTGGCCCTGGAGCATACCACATGCACCTTAGTGTTTAAACCCTTTATCCCAAATGAGAAGAAAGTCATCAGCCCCAGCTTATCAGATAGAAAGCCCAGGAGTTTTCCATCAGGGGCCTAGAGGCAACCCTGACCAAGAGCCCATGTCCACTTCATAGTGGAAAAGGCCACAGCAGTGTGGAGTGTCTGCCTGCCTCCAGCTACTCTCAACAACAGAAAACTATTTCTGTCCCAAGGAGGCGCTGGTCTTGCCCCTCCGCGGACCCCTTGACCTCTCCCTGTAAACGTTCCCGTGTTTGACCCAGCTGCTAGGCAGCATATCAGTTTTACTCCAGCTCTTGAAGATGCCCCTCCTCCCCAGCTCCCATCCTGCATGCTACCCCTTTACCCCTGCGGCTACTAGCATGCAAACACATGGGTAAATGCATACACATAAATACAGATGCAATCGACAAACATTCATACCCACATGAGCATCCACACCGGCTCTCTACAAGCCTCTGGAGGAAAAGCCAACCAACCGCACTCCTGAATTCTCTGACACACCTGGTGAAGTCCCCAAGTCCATCCTGTCAACTCGCCCAAAGCACATATTTTCCTAACCTCAGGCATCTGGCTGCCTGGTGCTCCCTGGAAGAGTCGGAGGCAGGAGACAGGCAAGAAAAAACCGGAGGCAGAACCACAATGTTTACAGAATGGCCCACTGAATTATATAAAACAATATTTTCCTTGCCGATGCAAGGTCTTCCTGGCCTACATTCTCCCCAGGTACTTGTGACGATGGGCTGGGCGTGTGCGACTCCAGGAACGGGGCCAGATGGAACGAGCTGGCCACTGGAAACATGGAAACCACAGGGCAGTTTCACGAGTCCTATTTAACAATGCATGCACTTGCCCTGGCCTGCATGGGGAGCTGGTTGGCACTGGAACTGTGGGTATTGCCCTCCTGAACCCCCAGAGGCCTGCGGTCTTCACGGTTTCCAGGATGCTGCTGCCATGAATGCCTGAAATTTGCAGTGGTGACCTCAGCCATTGAGAGAAAGGACGCTGATGTTCGGAAGCTTTGCATCTCCTCATCTCCACGGGTGGGGAGGTGTCAGGAGGGATGAGGGGCTTGGGACACCTGATACAAAGTGACAACTTGTGCTGAGTTCTAAAGAGATCAGAGTTGTTATCTAACCAGCTGCACTCAAGGGGACAAGAGGAGAAGCCCAGAGAACAGGAGAGGTCAGGTATCTGCCTTCAGCTTCTCTCCTCCAGCAGGGATAGGGGTAAGAGAAGGCCAGAGGCTGCTGGAGCCATACTTGAAGGCCTGTTACTTCTCATGCTCAGAGCCTCACTGTGGAGCTCTACCCTACAGCAGCCCATGGAGAGCCCCACTTCCCTCTTTGCCAGGACTCCCCATGTCCAGCATGCTGCCTCCTGTCCTGCTGGTGGGAAGGCATCATCTAACTCCCAGCCTTTGCCCTCAGTCTACCACCTGAAAGTGCCTGTCACCACGGCTACGAGGATAACACCTAGACTCTCTGAGGCCACCTAAAGCCCCTGTTCATGTCTCACACTGCCTAGGAAGATAGGACCCAAGTGCTGGACTAAGACTGCTGTCATCCTGGAACAGAGGAATTTGTCCCCAGTGGGGCACACAGTCATGTGCTTTATATTCCCAGAAAGCAGCAGTGCCCTCTACTGGGACCTTGGCATGGGCACAGAATAATAGTTCAGAAACCAGAGCTCAGAGCCAACCTCACGTCTCCCCTCCTGCTTCTAGGAATCCCCCCAAGACTCCAAGTTTCTGGAAGGAAAGCCAGCATCTGGAGAACATAAACATCCCACCGTCTGAGGCAGCCCTCCTGGAGACACCCCAGAGCCTCCTGACAGTCTCTGGCCACCAGCCAGGCAATAGCAGCCCTGGGTTACCTAGTTCATTCTCTGAACGCTTCAGTAAACCCTTCCCCCAGGCTTGGCAGAGCAGAGAGCCTGTGGGATGTGAGTAACTGCAGGGTTCTTCAGATAGGTTTGTGCCTGGCCTTGTCCTTCCAGAGCCAACCACAGATCCCTACCTGAAAATCAGTCATGCCTGAGAGGAAAGTCTCTTGGAACTCAGGCTGCTGAAGGCATAGTGTCCTGAGAAGGGAACCACCTGTAATCCTCTCCACACACACTTTAAGACAGGAGAATTGCCTCCTCTCTAATGGTTTTTAGATTAAAGACAGAGAGATGGGGAACAGACATCAGTAGCAGATGTCAAAACAGTTTTCACTGGGCAAGGGTACCCATGCTCATCCAAAAATCTCAAAATTTCACATCCCCTTAAAAAAAAAAAAAAAAAAAGCCCAGCCTTGGATCAGTCCAAAGGGAAGCTTTACGCAGGTGCAATTCTATCTTCGACAACCAGGTGGCAGCTGAGACCAGTGCATCCTTTGGAGACATCTTTGCTCCTTTCCCATGAATCTTTTGGGTGAGTGCTCAGAGGCTGGTGTGCTGGGGGCATAAAGATCAGAGTGACCACAGAAGGCCACTTACGGGGCGTCTTCCTCAAAATTCCAAGAAACCAGCACTACCAGCCCACCTTGAAAACTGGGGAAACTGAGACCCAGAATAAAAAGATTGACCACACACTTACTCCCACTCGTTGACACAAATGCCTGGAATCATTCAGCTTTATCTGAAGCCCCCAGCATGCCTTTCCAAAGATGGGGAACACAGTTAAAGCTAGTTATCAATGGAAGCAGGCCATATGAATGAATGTGAGCTGCCTAAACGTGGGGTCCAGGCTGGGGCCTCCCACAGGATCCTCCTTCCGCAGTCTCACACAGCACTGAATGCCATTGACCCAGAGTGGGGCTAGAAGCCCAGCTGTCCTGCTGCCCTCTGCTCGGGAACCTACATAGTAGGAAGCTTGGCAGAGTGGCAGGAGGCTTGGCAGGATGGCTATGCTAGCCAGAATGACATCAGGAGGAACAGTAAGAGGAGGGCTGCAGCCAGGGTGACAGAGGGCACCAGATCTGAATCCTCGGACCCATGTATATCATCACCAGGAGCGTCTCCAGAGGCGTCAGGAGCCCCGGACAACTGGGTGTCAGAGACCTTCTCTTGGGGTGCAGGGCGGCCCATCTGTGGGAAGGAGGAAGGGTGAGAGGCACAGCCTCATCTGCATCTGCCCACTCACCACTTGCTCTCTGTACAGTTCCCTGGTTAGAGGAATAGACCAGAGTGGCCACTGGTACCCCACCACGGCCCTGAACACTGTTTTCTCCATTGAAAAAGGGCTGTTGGAGGCCCCTGGGAGAGCAAGGGTCAGATGAGCCTCCTTCCCTGCCACCACTGGCTTCACTTCCCATCTCCTTACCTCCCCTTGAGATGCTGGAGACCTTAGCCCCAGTGTCACAGTCCTGGAATGCCACTCTGCCAGTTCCCTGGGCACTTAGAGGTTGTTAGGCTGGTCTGGAAGGCCCTTGATGAAACCTGGAAAGGAGATACACCCCACCCTACCAGCTGCCTTCCACCTACAGGCGAGATGGATTCCAAGTTACAGCTACCTTAGAGTTGAGAAACAAGAGGTTTGGCCAGCAGGGAGGCCCCTGAGGGGCTCAAGAGTCTACAAAGTCAACTGTGGCCACCTGAGGCTTGGATGACACCAGGTAGCTTCCAGGCAAGCAGTCTTAAGAGACCCTCCTTTGGGGCAGGGTAGATCCCACATGGAAGGACTGTTGGGGTGGTCAGTGCAGGGGGCGGAGGAGGAGATGTTTCCACTCTGAGATCTATCCTAAGCTGGATCCCAGGCCCCTCTCTCCACCTATGTGGACTCTGTGTGGCATCTACCTCTCAGGACTGCAACCCCCTAGAGCAGTTACCTTCCAGCCAAAGGGGTCTCATATCCTGAGAGAGCTTGCCCCTCTACCATCTCCTCTGAACAGATCCAGTTGAGGCCTTTGTTCAGCGGTGCCAGTCTCTGAGGAGGGGCATGCCTGGGGAGGAGCTAGATAGAACTGGGCCATAGGATACAGGGACTCCTCCAAACGTGCCTCCACCCTTGTGGGTGTGTCCACAGAGTAGGGCTGCTAGTGTCTCAGAGAAGAGCTGAGGCCCCTCCCAGGCTGGCTTTCACCCACTGCAGGTAACACACTGGGGAGTGGCAGGTTTGGGGAGAGAAGGAAATTGAGTTCAGTTTAGCAAGGGACATCCAGATGCTGTGGTGCCCAGTGCTGTACAGGGCACAGGGTAAGCAGACCTTCACACCTAACCAAAGGCGAGGTCCCCAGACGACTGACTGAGTCAGACACAAGCAAGAGAACGCAGCAAGCCCCCAGCAAGAGGGCGAGAACAACCTTAAAGATCCTTACAGAGGTCAATAACCTTTGAGATAGATGTACATCAAATTATTCATTTAAAAAATGAAGTGTTGGGCTAGAGAGGTGGCTCAGTGGTTAAAAGCACTGACTGCTCTTCCAGAGGTCCTGAGTTCAATTCCCAGCAACCACATGGTGGCTCACAACCATTTGTAAAGGATCCGATGCCCTCTTCTGATGTGTCTGAAGACAGCTACAGTGTACTCATATAAATGAAATAAATAAATCTTTTGAAGAAGAAGAAGAAGAAGAAGAAGAAGAAGAAGAAGAAGAAGAAGAAGAAGAAGAAGAAGAAGAAGAAGAAGAAGAAGAAGAAGAAGAAGTGGTGTTAGCCAGATGGTGGTGGTGGCGGTGGCAGCAGCGGCAGCAGCGGAGGGGGACACACCAAAAATACCAGCAGAGGCCAGCCTGGTCTACAGAGTTCCAGGACAGCCAAAGCTACACAGAGAAACCATGTCTTGAAACAAAACAAAACAAAACAGATAAGCAAAACTTATTGAAGCCACACAAATGCCTAGAACAGAAGACCATTAGCAACTCAGGGTTCATTACTCACGGGGGCAGTGGGGGCCTGGGACCCCTCACCATCTTACTGCTAGTTTCAATCCAGAAACACCTGTCCACTTAAAGGCACTACCCAACAAGTAAAAGGGACAAACCGCAAAACCACAGCACACACGTGTGTGCTCTTTCCCCCACCCCACCCACGTGAAGCTTGAGTCAACAGGCACAGAACAGCTGCAAGGCTATGAAGCTTGCCTAATCTGAATCACAGCACACAACCCAGGGGAGGGGCAGTGGGAAAGAGGGCGCAACCACCCAAGACAACCTTCTGGGAAGCAGTAATTTATGCCTTGACTGGAGGCCTCTCCAAGTTGTCAAAACTCATGAGTAGATACCTACGCTGAACATGTACTCTTTTTTGTTGTCTATAAATTACACCTTAATACAGTTGGATTTGGGGGTTAGTTTAGTTTGATTTGAGACAGGGTCTTACTATGTAGCCCTGGCTAGCCTAGAACTCTCTATGTAGAACAGGCTAGACTTACAGTCAAAAGATCTGCCTGCCTCTGCCTTCCAGGTGCTGAGATTAAAACTGTGAACACTACACCTTACCTACTCTTATATTTAGGCAGTTAAGAATGTTATTTCTCAAAAAACAAACAAACAAACAAACAAACAAAAAGAATGTTATTTCTCTACCCAGGGCCAGAGTCAAAATCATAACCTATTCCTTTTTCTTTTTTACTAGATCTCATTCTTTTGGTAAATAAATAATAAGTAAATGAGTCATGTAACCAAGTAGATTAAAAGGAAAGGAAAGAGAGGAGGAGAGGCAAGGCCACTAAGACGGCTCAGTGGGTTCAGACACCTGCTGTCAAGCGCGACTCTTTGACTTCGATCCTGAGGACCCACAGAGTGAAAGAGAGAACTGATTACCACAAGTTGTCCTCTGACCTCTGCCACACTCACAAACACAAACGCTAAATAAATGTAATAATCAATAAGTAAATAAATAAATCTATAGACCAGCCCTGCTTGACCGGAAGGAAATGGTTTTCCCACAGTGGGACACAGCGCTCCCCTTCAGCAGAGACCTGCTTCCTGGCCCTTCCATACAGCATGTCGGTCTTAAGGAGCACAATCAAGAGACTCCTCCATCCTTAAAAGTCAGAGTGTGGTCAGGGAAACAGGATAGAGGCCAAGCTGACTGCAGCGAACCAGCCTCAATGACCATGCCTGCTAATGTCTGGCTCTTAGTAGCTGCCTAGGTACTTCTTACACTTAGGTAGCCAGTGCTGAGCTGATCTGGCTACTTCAGGCTGAAACAAGGTAGAAGCATTTATGTCTGCAGCCTTGCTGGACTTCAGACCTTGGAAGAAGATCAGGGGCCCAGACAGATGGATTTAGATTCTCATATGACCCCCTGAGGGTAGATCAACTCTGAACAGAAGAAGATGAATTAAAGTGGCTCCAGAGACTAACAGGATCAGTACAACAGCATAGTAGATAGAACCTGTTTCCAACTTTCCAGAGAACTAGGGTCTTCAAGAGCAATGAAGATGGTATCCAACGCTCACAGATTTACCTATAGGCTGAGTGTCCCGTGAAATAAAGAAGGGCCATAACAGCATTGATGAGATCTTGGGAGATCAAATCTAGGGGTGATTTTAAAGGCTAGCATTAGGGTATTGAAGAGTGAGTACCAGTTCAAAGCCTGTAACAAAGGAATTAACTCATCTGGAGGTAAAGTACTACTCAGAATCCAGGCCAGAGAAATGCATCTGAGACCTTTAAATGTACTTACAGCTGGAGTGGCCATGATCATTCCACCTACCATGTTAGCAGCCCATACCTAGGATGCATTAGAAAGGCCTGTTTGCAGTAAGGTGGATGTCTGTCACTGGAATGCCATGCTGGTGCTCATCTCCAAAAGTCAAAGGCCAGTGTCTTGAATACGAGGTAAGAACTGACTAGAGAGGGTGCTATCAAGGAGAGATCTTTAAAGTTTACCCAAGAGCTAAAAAGATTTCTCAGTGGTTAAGAACACTGGCTACTCTTCTAGAGTTCAATTCTCAGCACCCAAACAGCAATTTACAACATCTGTAACTCCCATTTTGGGGAATTTGAGGCCATTTTCTGGCCTCCTCGGGCACTAGGCATGCATGTGGTGCACAGACATGCATGCAAGAAAAGACACCTTACACACACACACACACACACAAACTAAGTAGATTTAAATAAATCAGTTGGGGGCTGGTCAGATGGCCCAGAGGTTAAGAGCATTGGCTGCTCTTCCATAGGTCCTAAATTCAAACCCAGTAACCACATGGTGGCTCATGACCATCTATAATGAGATCTGGTGCCCTCTTCTGGCCTGCAGGCAGAATACGGTATACGAAATAAATAAATCTTTAAATAAATAAATAAACTTACCCAAAACAAACATGGTGCCTGGCCTGTAATCCCAGCATTTAGGAAGGTAGCATCCTAGTCAGGGTTTTTATTGCTGTGATAAAACACCATGACCAGAAGCAACTTGGAGATGAAAGGGTTTATTTGGCTTACACTTTCAAATCACTGTTCATCACTGAAGGAAGTTAGGACAGGAATTCAAACAGGAATCACTAGTTAAGAAAGTGCCTTCCAGGCTTATATATTGCTGGATCTTTTCAAGTCATTTTCTCAGTTGAAGCTCCTTCCTCTCTAATGACTCTAGGCAGGAGTGATCACCAGCCATGACTAACCTTGAAGAGGTAGTAACTTTGAGCCCAGCCTGAGCTACAGAAGATATATATATATATAAAAACAAACAAACAAAACCTCCATCAGAGGCCAACTGGAGGCCAGGACAAGGGTGATGTTTGTGTTCTGTCTAAGGATCCTTTGATTTGGGAGAGTAGAAAGTGCCTTAGGAGGGTACCCTGTTTTGGATACTGTCCCTTTCAGTGACCTGTGTGTCTCCTCACAGGTCTAGCATCTATCTGCCAGCTCATTTTCTCAAGAGGAGCCAGTGGTCATCTTACATTGCCTGTTCTTGCTCCATCTTCCCCCAGTAACTTTAGCCTCCTCTGTCTTCTCTGTTCCTTCTCTAGACATAGATGACAGAAAATGTGTAACTTTCCCACCCACACCCCAATTCCCAAAATAATGACTCTGAGACTTAATTATATATGAAGAAATGCCTAGGCCATGAGCTTGGGTTTGTTTCCCCGACCAGCTTGTAACTTAATTGACCCATTTATTCTTCTCTATGAGTGCCACATGGCTGTTTACCTCTTCTCAGGCTGCATCTGTCTCCTAAGAGTTCTGGGCGAGTCGGGCAGTGGTGGCCCACGCCTTTAATCCCAGCACTTAGGAGGCAGAGGCAGACGGATTTCTGAGTTCGAGGCCAGCCTGGTCTACAGAGTGAGTTCCAGGACAGCCAGGGCTACACAGAGAAACCCTGTCTCAAAAAACCAAAAAAAAGAAAACGAAAAAAAAGAGTTCTGGGCGACTCTTCTGCATCCGACTCTGTCCCAGAGTTTCTGTCTACCTGAATTCCCACCTTCTATTTCCTGCCTCAGCTCATTGGCCAATCAGCTTTTTATTTCAGGTGATCCTTCCATAGGTACACAAGAGATTCTCTCTACAAAAACAGAATTTGTTTATTTGTGTGTATGGGCATCCTAGACACACACACACACACACACACACACACACACACACACACACACCCTGGAATGTATATCAAAGGAAAAAAGGAAACTTGTTGACCTTTGCCCCATGGCAGTAGGAACTGCTAGAAAATATCATGAGCAGTCACACCCCTCCTTTTGGAAAGATACTGAGTCAGGTTAGAACAGGTACAGCAGGAGCCAAGAGGACGCAGGGGGCGAGAGGAAGTAACTGGAGGTGAGTCCCCCTGAACAGGGAAGTAAGGGAGATCCCAGAGCCAGCAAGTGAAGGGAAGTTGGGAACAGAAAGCAGCAGGGAAATCTATGGCCTCAAGAGAAAGGAGTCCACCTCTTGCCATGATGGAGAAGGTCTGATCTCAGCTATCGGGAACAAAAGAGTCACTAGGACTTGCTTTGGCTTTCGCCTGGCTCCCAATCCTTGTCTTTACAAACTACCAATGGGGCAGGAGTCCATAGAAGAAAAGGCAAGAAGAGACAGTGTGCCCGTTTGTGACTTTGCTCTTGCTTTGGGCACACGTGAAGAAAGTGGGTTGAGATGGCCCTCTTTATGTTGGTGAGGCAGTCAAGTCCTCGGAAATAAAGCCACTAAAACACTTAACCACGGCCTAACGTCTTAGCTGTCTTACATGTGAAATCTGCTCAGTTAGAGAAGCAACTGGGGCCAGGGAGATGGCTCAGTGGGTAGAGACACTTGCTGGGGAACTGGAGGGATGAGTTTAATCCCTGGGACCTATGTGGTAGAAAAAGAGAAGCAACTATTGCAAATTGTCCACCGACCTTCACATATGCACCATATACCATCTCACACACAGGCACACGCACACGCACACGCACACGCACACTCGAGCAACAGATGTAATTTTTTTCATTTAAAAAGTCCTGAAGCCTGGAATCATACATAGCACACAGGGTCAAGGCAGCACAGTACCTCCATTATTTGTCAGGGGCTTCAGCGACCAACCCTCAGTGCCAACTTGGGGCAAGCTCCAGCTTCTCTGCTCCCCTCCCTTCCTCTAGATTTGAGCCAAGGTCATTCTTGGTTATGGGAATGGTGGATGAGGGGAAGAAAGCACCCCAGTGAGACAGGAAGAGAAGAGCAAGTTAAATGCTTCACCCTCTTACATCACATCCCATACCCATGGACCACATGGGAGCATGGGAAAGAAAAAGGGTAAGACACTGGGAACTTGCCAGTAGAATATAGTGACCTGCTCTGCCCTGGGGTGGTGAGACAGCTCAGTGGATAAAGATGATTGCTACCAAACCAGACAATCTGAGTTCAACTCCTGGGACCACAGGGTGGAAGGAGAGAACTGATTATCTCCAACTGTTCTCTTATGTCTTCTCTATGGCGCACACACACACACACACACACACACACACTGACAGACACACGCATATACACATAAATGGATAAATAAATAAACAAACAAAATGTAGTAAAACATTTTTTAAAGAAGGTCCTTAAGTAATCCCTGGCCGGCCACCAGGGAATATAAGTGAATTCCAGGTCACCCATAGCTAAACAGAAAGACCTTGAGCCCCCCCATTTTTTTTTAATTTTTAAGGAGCAACTATGACATTCCCTTACAAGCTGTATTGCCAGGATACAGGAAGTGAGAGCCAGAACTGATTATGTGAGAGATGTCCTCAAAGGCCACCAAGCCTGCTAATGTCTGACTACCTACTTGACAACCCCAAGTAATTGGCGGTCTGAGGCAGGAGTACTGAAAGGCCAGCCTGGACAACCTGGTGAAACTTATCTCAGCGTAAGGTAGGGCTCAGTTACTGCAGTGCCTGCCTGAAAATTCATTCCCTAGCAAAGAATGAAACCAGGCCTGCAGTCCCAATTGGAGGTAGAGGCAGGAGGATAAAATTAAAGGGGTTGGCTATCTAGCAAGTTTGATGCCAGCCTGGAATACATCAGACCCCGTCTCGAATGACAAAGAGGTGGAGGGGGCCTGAAGAGACGCTTCAGCGGTTACAAAACCAGGTCCTAGATGCTCTCGCACAGGACCCAAGCTTGGCTCCCATCTCTATCAGGTGACTGACCTGCCTGTAACTCCAGGTACTAGAGTTCAAACCCTTCTAGCCTCAGGAGCACAGACTCACAAACATAAACGTTAAAAATTACATATCTTAAGTTCTTCATGGGTATGGGTGTTTTGTCTGCACCACATAAGAGCTGAAGCCAGAAGAGGTCCTCAGTGGTCCTGGAAATGGAGGTAAAAGAGGAGGGTTGTGTACCAACGTGATGCTGGAAATCAAATGAGTCCTCTGCAAGAGTAGCCAGTGCTCTCAACTGCCAAGCTGCCTCTCCAGCTCCCAAAATATCTCTCTCTCTCTCTCTCTCTCTCTCTCTCTCTCTCTCTCTCTCTCTCTCTCTCTCTCTCTCTTCAGCTTGGATGTGAGTGGAACACCATTTACTGAAAGTTCACCTCCTCACTAAGTAACAGCCAGGCAAGACAGACACAGGAAGGCAAGAAGTCCAGCCAGGGGGGGCTGCGGGAGATGGGCAGTCTTCTGGTCTCTACTGTCCTCAATAGAAGTGTTTCTACTGTGAAGTAAAGGGGAACTGAGACTCCTACAACGCCCTTTACTGTTTTAATAGCCTGGTGACAAAGGGTCAGTTTATAAATGTGAACAGGAAGTGAGTCCACTCCTATGACTGAAAAAGTCCAAAGACAAAGATAAGCATCTTGACTGTGGCTTTTTTCCACCTCCTAGAATGGGCTTCCAAAGAAGTTTCCGTTTCGAATTTTCTTTGCTTTGTCATTTTTATACCATTACTGGAATGATTTTGAACAGTACAAGCTATTTGAACAACCAGGAAATTCCAGAGGTCAGGAATGTAGCTCAGAGATAGATTGCTTGCTAGCAGAGAGAAGCCTTGGGTTCTGTCCACAGCTATGGGATGAGGCACCCCAGGGCACCTGCTGGAATTGCTCCTAATTGTCTCTGCTCCAGCCTCCTCCTACTGCACACACCGAAAGAAGTGATTCACTAGGGTCAACTAGGGTTGGGAGGCGAGAAGTGAGGTGGCAGGTGTAGAAGTGACATCTATGTGATAGGGGAGGGCACATAATAGGGCCGAGCGAGACAATTAAAAAATAATAATAATAAACAGTAATAATAATCTGCTGTGTGACCTTGGCAAGACTCTCTGGGCTTTTCCGTAAAGCCGGACCCAGGCACGGAGCAGTCCACGCTCTTAGCCTGGCGAAATGGGGCTCAGCGGCCTTGGCCGCTGGATCACAGGCCACTGGGACAGGTGTCCGCTCGGCCTGGCCCGCCGCGGGCCCTGCCCTGGGAGCGGGTTTCCCCGGCAAAATCCCGGGCCTCAGGGCACACGAAATTGGTGCACCCGGAGCCCGATCACACCCTGCATCCGAGGCGTGCGGCTGTCTCATTGGACAGCACGGCTCTGCAGGGCCGCCCTGCAGCCAATCATGCTTGTAGGGTGGAGCTTCGCCTGCCGAGCAGGGGGCTCGGGCGGATGCTTTAATACTGCGGTGGAGTCCAGCTGTATCCGACCATCCGCGCTGGCCATGCAGGAGCCCCTGCTAAGAGCCGAGGGACTAGACTATGACACCTTCCCCGAGGCGCCCGCGTCGCCTGGAGAGAGGACACGGGCCGGGTGAGAGTCTCAGGGCGTGGGGATGGGAGGTTGGGATGGCCTTATCACCAGCGAGCAGCACATATCTTGGGCCACTACTGACTTCTGGTGAGAAGTCATCTGACTCTTTCTTACCGCATGCACGCAAGCCCTATTTAAAGAACTGGACCACCATAGAGAAGACAGCCTCCAAAGGAATACTGGGTGGGGTCCCCACCTGTCACAGGGAGAGGACAAGGGTCTTGCCTAAGATCACAGAACGAGCTTTGAGCATCACAACAGGAGGCACAACCACAATTTCTTTTCCGGAGAAAAAGGGGACCCAGGCCCAGCTGGCAGCCTGGGGCTTTCCTAGAGCTGCTGCTCAGACCTGAAGAAGGTTACAACTTGACTAGCCCTGGACCCAGGCCTCTCCCGGCTATCTGCTGAGCTGGATGGCCATGGGCTCATGGGCTCAGGGAAGGCAGCAGTCTGGGAACCCAAGGTCCAGGACTTGACCTTGATCCTTTGGTTCCACCAGGGCCTTTCAAAACAGAAGGGTGTTCCTAGCCACCTTCGCTGCTGTGCTGGGTAATTTCAGCTTTGGGTATGCCCTGGTCTACACGTCTCCAGTCATCCCTGCACTGAAGCTCTCTTCTGACCCAGCACTACACCTGGACAAAATCCAGGCATCATGGTTTGGGGTGAGGCCTATTCTCTAAATCAGATGGGGTAGAGGAGGGAGCATGGACCCACTTAGCCTGTTTACCACAGGGAACTAAAACCATCTAGCCTTGCAACCCCCCCTAGAGCACTGCCACCCCTCCCTGTCTCCAGTGTGCTAGCAGTGATGGTGCTAGCGATGATGGCAAGACCCATGAGGAAGTGACATCCTGCAGAGATGTGGGGAGGAGCTGAGGGGAAGATTTCCCAACCCCATACCCAAAGCCAGGCTGCCACAGCACAGCTGACATCCTTCTGGGTGCCTGGAGGCAGGCATACCAGGTGCCAGAGGGATGAGAGGTGTCATATGGACAAGAACAGAGTGTGGCTAAAACAGAGAAGGGCCCAGGAGCCCAAGACTTTAACATTAGAATGTCAGTAGACCCTGAGTTAGAACTGCAATTTGACGACAAAGCTGGAAAGATTTAGGTCTCCTGAGCATTTCAAACGGGGTGGGCACGTGCAGGGCACACACTGCATATGCTGAGCACATGCCAGACACTTCTTGAAATATTTTCACCCCCGAGGTCAACTGTGTTCTCCCCATAACACAGATAAGAAACTAAGTTTTAGGAGACCAGGCTGTGTGCCCTGGTCCCACTGCTCATGAGTGGCAGACTCCAGGCAAATTCTTTATTCCTCAGCAATTCCAGTGACCCCCCAAATCTTAAAGTCCCAGGCCTTCAAGTCACAGGGTTCTCTTTGGTAGTGTGTGAGCCATAGAGAATGCCTTTAACCTCAGCACTTGGGAGGCTGTAGGAGGCCTGCTTGGGCCCAAAGAACTATTGGACACTCCTGGACAGAGCCACTGTAGACAGGTGGCCCCACTGCACCTCTAGAGTAGAACAGTAGTCATGGCACCTTTGCATACAGTTGTCCACAGGCTGCTGTGCACCTCTACCAACGGGGGGGACTCTACCAATGAATGTCTGGCTTCTGGGTCAGCTCTGGAGGAACTCTCTCTAGACGCTGGTGGGGGTGGGAGCTCTTAAAGCCACTGTATCTTCTTGCACCCTGCAGTCCGTGTTCACCTTGGGTGCTGCAGCTGGGGGCCTCAGTGCTATGCTACTCAATGACCTCCTGGGCCGGAAGCTCAGCATCATGTTCTCGGCTGTCCCCTCAGCCATTGGCTATGCACTCATGGCCGGTGCCCATGGCCTCTGGATGCTTCTGTTGGGGAGGATGCTGACAGGCTTTGCTGGGGGACTCACTGCTGCCTGCATCCCGGTAAGGCCAGATGTCTCCACTGCCTTGGGGCTGTTCTGGGCCACCCCTGCCTCTGAGTCTTTGCTCAGTCAGAGTGTGTGGGGTCCCCTACATTGCCCAGAGAATCTCAGCTCCCTCCACCTCAGCAGCTGACATCATTATCACCCAAAACTTCCTACCCTGCGTTTTCACCTCAGTTCAATGCATTGCTCAACTGAAGAAAATTTGCATTGCACAATGGATATGAAGGGAAGTTCCTGACCACTTCCACCCTCACCCCAACTGCTTACATCATGTAGTACTCCACACACACACCTACCCTCTGGCCAAGCCCAGAGGGAAGAGAGGTCACTAGGGTAAATACAGATAGATGCCTGCTCATCCCCAAGTCTAAAGACCCTGGGCTTGGTTGGGTCCCCCCATCATCCATACCCATCAGAGCTGAGTGTTTCTGCATACTTCTTTGCTAGGGAAGGTCAGAGCTATGGTCAGAACAAGACCCCTGCCAGCTTCTCCAGGCTCCCAAGTCCCTCTATCGCCCCAGTGGACCCAGGAGCATGAATACCTACTAAAGTCCCAAGTTGGGGCATGTGCCTTACAGGTGTATGTGTCTGAGATTGCACCCCCTGGTGTTCGTGGGGCCCTGGGGGCCACGCCGCAGCTCATGGCCGTGTTTGGATCCCTGTCTCTCTATGCTCTAGGCAAGTACCATCCTGCACTCCAGCATTCAGGTTCTGGAGATGGGGGGAATGGAACTCTCCCTGAAGAAACCCAGCACTGATAGACAGGACACCTGGCTTCCTAGCCCTAGTAGGCACCATCTCTCTGAGCATGGAGGCCTATCCTACTGCATCAGCTTCGGACCACCTTCCCAAAGACAGGGGTGTCAAGTATCGTGTCAGTTCATGAGGGAAGCCCATACAGGAGTTTGCCTGCCTGGGTAATGGGGGTGGGAACCCCAGGCCCAGCCTTCCCAATACTCTCCCATTATACTGAGACGGTTTAAGGATCTCACTTTAGTATCAGGGTCCAGGCAATTCCTGAAGCCCCTCATTGCCCCTACTATAGGGACCTGGGCAATTGGGAAGCTAGGCTGGGAGCACACTGGAGTTACTCAGAGGCCTCATCCCCTCACCAAAGCCTCTCTCCCCAGGTCTCCTGCTGCCTTGGCGATGGCTTGCTGTGGCCGGGGAGGGGCCCGTTCTCATCATGATCCTGCTGCTTAGCTTCATGCCCAACTCACCTCGCTTCCTGCTCTCAAAGAGCCGGGATGAGGAAGCACTGCAGGCGCTGATCTGGCTGCGAGCTGACTCTGAGGTCCACTGGGAGTTTGAGCAGATCCAGGACAACGTGCGGAGACAGGTGCAGCACGTATGGTACTGCCTGACCAGGCCCCGACACAGAAAGCTGTGTAGCCGTGGACATTCACCAGGCCTCCTTGTGCCCTGGATGCCTTTCCTCAAAGAGTGGTTCCTGCTAGTGTGCAGAGCCATGCAGCCTCCAGTGGTTGGGCCTCTCTTGGAAGAGGGTCTCCCCTAGACCCACAGGCGCCGAGAGAGGGTGGCCAGGGCTGGAGAGCCTGACATAGCCCTCAACAACAGCTTTGTGTTCCAGAGTAGCCGAATGTCATGGGCAGAGGCCCGGGAACCCCGTGTGTACCGGCCTATTCTCATTGCAGTACTGATGCGCTTTCTGCAGCAGCTGACAGGCATCACACCCATCCTTGTGTACCTACAGACCATCTTTGACAGCACGGCTGTGGTGCTGGTGAGAACCCACTTGGGCAGCACTGCCCAGAATCCTGAAGCTGTTGAGCAGAATACAGGCAGGGCAGCCAGGAAGTTAGGTGGCTGGGACCTGGATGCCTCTCATTCTTCTCAAGTGAAGCTTAAGTGCTTTAAAGTCCACAGAATAACCAAAGAAAACAATTTAATAGAATATGGAACTCTTGGGACTGTGGCCCCAGACTCAGATCCCAGGAGGGACTGTGAGGTCCCTGGGAGCCCAGCTTCACCCCAGGTTCTCCCTGCATTGAGGTATGAAGATGGGAATGGCTCAAATCTACCATTGCTGTCAAACCAGGGTCTGTGCCCACTGTGGCTGGTGGTAGGCACAGTAGATATGCCCCTGCTGGGAAACCCAAATAAAGATTGGGGCACAGAAAAAGTACCCAGGGCTCAATAGCTAGGATAGCTCATGGCCAAAAAGGGTGTGGGGGAGATGTGACCCTGGACTTAGGGCTGAATGTCCTTAGTGCATTAGGGTCAGGGTAGGGCACAGGACACCAGGCCAGGTCTCTCAGCCCTGTGCCCTGCCCCACAGCCCTCCCAGCAGGACGCAGCTATAGTTGGTGCTGTGAGGCTCCTATCTGTGCTGATTGCCGCTGTCACCATGGACCTGGCCGGCCGGAAAGTCCTGCTCTATGTGTCAGGTGAGTATCCCCTCTGTCATGTATGCCGCTTATTCCTACAGCCACTGTGTCCACTGCAGTCTCTGGGCCACTGCCTCCCTAGCGCATGGTCTAGGACCTAGCAAATGGCAGCTGCTACACACAGCTCTGCTCATGCTCCCAGAGCAAAGGAGCCCAACCACCCAACTCAAGGGTGTGGCAGGAGACCCTGAGCTTGCCATTCTGTGTTGGGGGTGGAGGGGTGACCCTTTTATAAGCCAGCCTTGCCACCACCAAGAGGTGCTGTGGGGCTTGGAAGGAACCTCAAGCTCAGAGGAGTCTGGTCCTGAGGCACCCATGTATCCACAGCATCCATCATGATGGCTGCCAACCTGACGCTGGGGCTGTATGTCCAGTTTGTACCAAGGCCTCTGACCCCCAACAGCACTGTGGACATCATGACCCTGGGGGGCACAGAGCAGCCCCCAGCCACAGCCTTCAACTATCTCACCCTGATACCCTTGCTGGCCACCATGCTCTTCATTATGGGTAGGAGCACCACAGTGATGGGGAGACCTGGGATGAAGGCATGGGGATCACAAGGGTCCTGCTACTGTTGGGGTTGGAGAACCGGACCCTCTAGCAACTCAGTCACACCAGTAATACCTCAGCTGAGCCCCGCAGGGGAGCAGGCAGCCCTGCCCCAGCAGGATCATGAGACACAGGCAAGAGGGTAGCCTGAGGGTTCCCAGGGCCTGAACCCAACTGCTCTTCTCTTCTGGTCAGGCTATGCCATGGGCTGGGGTCCCATCACCTGGCTCCTCATGTCTGAGGTTCTGCCCCTGCGTGCCCGTGGTGTGGCCTCAGGGCTCTGCGTGCTGGTCAGCTGGCTCACAGCCTTCGTCCTCACTAAGTATTTCCTGCTGGCAGTGGTGAGTGTTTGGCCCCTGGACTCCCAGCTAGGTTTCTCTATCAGCAGTCTCCCCTCAGCAGCCCCTGGAGAGGAGCACTGCTGCTCTTGAGGGCTAAGGCTGGCCAAGTGATAACATGCTGGGGGCTGTTTGGAGGAGTCAGGTTACCTCCCAGCCCAACACAGCTGGTACCCGGCTCAGCCACTCTGTCTCTTGACTTACTGGATGCTAGACCTCTCTGGTGTAACCCTGCTACCTGACTATAACATGGTGTGAGGTCCTTCCTGAATATACCTTGCTCCCAGCCCTGAAATCCAGCAGGCCCTGAAAATGCCTGAATGCTAGCTAGCTCCAGACTCTCCCAGGGAAATCCAGATGGGTTAGCACAAGCCAGAGCCTGCCCTGCCCATGGTCAGGGCTGAGAGCAGGGCTGACACAACGCGCCACCCACCAGGCCTATAGGCAGCCTAGACCTTGGGAATGGAAGGGTGCCTGAGAGTGGAGTCTCCAGGCAAGATGGCTGAGGGGCGGCTTGGGAGTAGTAGGGAAGGCTGGGAGGTTTCGGAGCAGGGCAGTGGCCAGATGAAGGTCCCACAGGCTGCCAGTACTAGCCGGGCCCATAAAATTCTGGCAGAGGCCGTGTCCTTTCAGTAACTCCTTCCCAAACTTCCTACTGCAGAATGCCTTCGGCCTCCAGGTGCCTTTCTTCTTCTTCTCGGCCATCTGCCTGCTCAGCCTGCTCTTCACAGGCTGCTGTGTGCCTGAGACCAGGGGTCGCTCGCTGGAGCAGATTGAGGCCTTCTTCCACACTCGCAGGATGTCCTTCAGGCCTTAGTCAGGGGCTTGCCTGTAATCGGCCAAACAAGCCAGGCCAGGCCTATGCACTGGCCACAGATTCACACCTGCAACCAGGAGCAGCAGCACCCCGGCCATCGGCCAGAGCACACTTCCACCTCGGGACAGGCAGTTCACCGACTATGGGCTGGTGGGCCCCAGCACACAGCCTGCAGTGCTGTAATACCTCAGCTGAGATCCACAGGGGGAGCGGGCAGCCCTGCCACTGACTGAGCAAAGGTTATACTCAAGAACAAGGCTGTCGGGACCTCCGGTCTAGTTCCTCTTTCCTACAAGGAACACTTCGCACGTAGGGCCACGCTGAGGACAGAAAACAGGAATGGAGGTGGCAAAGTGGCATTGTACAAGGACATTGTCACATCGTTCTGTTCTGATCAGTTGGCCAGGGGGGGATAGGGTCCTGCACCCACAAGGGTCTGGGTACCTTGGGGAACACTGGACTTCCAAAGGCCCAGTCCAACCTTGGATACCGCTAGTCTGCAAACTATTCACTGTGTTTCCAAATAAAGGAGCTGGGCCTACAGCCTCAGGGAGGAAAAGGGAGTGGGAATCTATTCCAGGGAGAAGCTCCCTAAGCCAGTGGCCAGGCTACCCCCAAACTCAGTTCAGTGCCAGGTTGCCCTCTACGCCTAGGCTACTACTCTCTTTGAGACCCTGTGAGCAGGCTCAGGCCAAGCTAGGCCCAGCTTGCATAGACGTGTTCTCCCTGCCAGTTACATACAGGCACTGGAGAGAGAAGGTGACAGACAGTGTATACCAACTACAAACTTGCTTTACTCCAAATGTCACCCAATCAACAAACAAACCAGGGGTGGGTGGCAAAAGACACAGACAAGAATGGGGCTTAGTCTGGGCTGGACAGTGCCCATGCTCAGAGGCAAAGCAACGGGCCTGTCAAGAACCTCAGGACGTAAGTGACCGACTGCCCCACACGGTTCTATGTCTGAGGGCCTCTACCTTTATATGTCAGCCCATGCCTTCTCAGCACAAAATGGATTCCCTAGTGAGGTACAGAGCCACTATACATGTAGCCTTTGAGTTGTGCTGCAGAGGCAGGAAGCCTGGGCAGAACTAACCCGGGTCTCATGCCTATCTAAGTAACCAGAGGAGCAGGTGGGGACTCTTCTCCTCCTGGGAGGTAGACAGGTTTTACTGTGAACACAGGCCCTGACACATACAAACACACATACACAGAGCCCTTGAAACTCATCCCTGGCTCAAGAAAAATAGCCTCTGATGAACCGTGAAGGCACATGTTCCCCTAAGCCAGCTGCGCTATGACATTTCTGCCGCCCCAGGATTCAGCATGGCCAGGCTTTCTGGAGAACTGCTGCTATCCCCAAAGTCCACAGATCAGAGCCTCTATCCCAAATAGAATGTCCACTACTCCTGGACTCAAGCACTGCTGAGCTAAAGATCTAGAAACTTGGCAACTCCAGGGCTGGGTTCCATGGGCAGGTCCAGCTGCAGGTGTCGTGCAGGAGGGAGGCAGGGTTCAGCACTTTCCACATTCTCTTCAGCCAGGCCACCATCATGTGCCTAATGGCCAAGGACCCATCTAATCAGCCACTGATGCCACTGTCACAGGACAGTGGGAAGAGAGCAGTGGAGAGGAAGGTTAGGGGACAGCCAGGGCATGTCCCTAGGGCCATGTGCCACCGTAGCAGCTCCCCTTGCCCCAGCCATGCAGGCTTACTCTGTGGTCTGGTACCCGAGAAGGGGCCAGCTCTGTGTGAGAAGTGGGTCTGGTCTCTGCCCAGCTCTCCAAAGGCTACAGGCTGCCAGGAGCAGGCTGGGAAGAATACCTGAGGTTAACCCCTACTAATAAGGAATCTGCCATCCCTGATGAGGTTGTCAGTGCAGGCTAACAGCAATACACACACCCACACCACACCACAGACAAGACACACAGCAGGAGGGAACTTCCACCAGCCCTCTGGCCACTGCCAAGGTTACTCTTCTGGCCAGGAAGCTGCATCCTGGGAGTGCTGTGGATTCTCAAATGACCAGCCATTTCTCCTGCTCCTGGTGGCAGTAGCTGGCCTCAGGACACTTTTGTACTTTTCCTCTGCTCTGAGGACAAGTGCATGGAGCAGAACTGAAGCCCTAACTGCCAGCAAGCTTGAACCTAAGAAGGATGAAACCTGAAGTGGCTTAAGCCTGGGTGAAGCCTCTTAACCAAGAGAGGACCGATGTGTTCAGGGGAGGCTGCTCTTAGGTCTGGGAAGGGTCGCCACGCATAATCTGTACCACAGGCTGATGGGAGTGAGTTCATCCCACCCAAATCCCATGGCCCAAGCCTTCAGTACTAGTGGGGCAGGAGCTTCAGGTTCAGAAGTCCTGGAGAACAGGGTAGGCCCAGGAAGACCCGAGGCACGGAGACTTGCAGGTGCTCCTCTCCCAGGCCATTTAACAGAGTTGATACTCAGCCTTCTCCAGAATTCACAGACCCACTGGCAGTAGGCAATGAGGCTAGGCCGCCCTGCCTCACCTCACAGTTCTCCCTCGAATGTCTCAGCCAGCTTCTCCTCATCTGCCTGCTGCCTCTGCTGCTGGATCCGAGCATAAGAAATGGCATCACCCCTGAGGAGACAAAAGCAGGTGCTCTATAAGCAAAGCTCTCCCACTCCAACTCCCAGGCTGCATCCCAGGCGTGGCCTGCAGGCAGACTCTCCCATGACTGCTCCCGAGGCCAGTGGCTAAGGCGCAGAGCTTTGTTACTGAGAGGGGGACATGCTGCCTGGCACTGACTGAGCTGAAGGGAAGGGGTGGCAGCCGGCTGCAAAGTCTGGTGCATGCCTCACTGTGTACAAGCTCGGCAAGAGAGACCACCTAGGTTGTCCCTCATTCCTTGCCTCTGTTCCTGAGAGCACAGATAAGAGTCACTTGTGCCCACTGCATAACAACTAGACAAAGGGTCCCACTCAGACCTTTCCCACTTCAGATGGGGTAGCAGGGGCAGCAGAGGAGGCCCCACCCCGGGACTGGGCTGTAGACGCACTTTTTGCCCAGGGCAGACAGTCCATACAGCACCCCGGTGGCGAAGGCGATGGCGTTACCCAGCAGTGTAGTCAGGGTCAGGCTCATGACGATGGGGACAATAGCCATCCTAGGAGAAAATAGACATCCCTAAAATTCTGTTTCTGGGGACAGAGTCCAAAACTGTATCAGATCTTTTTGGCAAGGTCTGTGACCCACAGGGTTAAATTGCAAAGAACTGGGTAAATGACCCTGCTATTCATTAAACAGAGAGGCTGGGCCCACAGGGTCTCAGGTATAGTTCACTGTACAGCCCTGTGACCAAGTGAGCTTGTCAAGGCTCCACTCCACTGTATAGCGGGGTAAAACCTGAGATCCTGATGTCAAGGTGAGGGCTGATGGCCACTTATCGTACACCCACATCCCAAGCACTGAATGGACACTCTCATCAGTACAGCACCCTAAGCCAGCTGTGCCTCAACAAGGGCCCCCCAGCTCAAAACCCAGGGAACATTGCACCCAGTGCAACTATGGGGCTTCAGTAGCAGCCTGGTGCCACCTAGTGGTGGGTACATTCAGCCCTAAGAACCTCTGCAGCTCAACCTTAAGGGATGGTATTTTTCCAACATGAGGTGAATTGTGGACACGCTGACCCAGGAAGATGATGAAGCTTGCAGCTCAGCTCTCAGTCAGTCATTTTTGGAGAGGAGGCTCACTGGGCAGGAGGATGACACTCAGAGCCAACTGTACTCCTTGGATTTCAGGTGTAGATGTCTGTAGCAGAAGTGCTTCGAAGCGCAGAGGGTCCTTGACTTGGACGGTTGCGATTGTGGTACTCAGCAGACATTGACTAGAGTTCTGAGACTCAAGCTTTATGGGCCACCTTATAAGATGTCATATCAGGTCACCTCGGCCAGCATCAGGGCTTTAAGCATGGTGAAGATTGGCAGTAGCTGTGTTTAGTAGATGAGGTGTGCTACCATGTTTTTAACAGGGTATTTGTTTTATCAAAATGGAAACTAAGTTGAGGATCCTCTCTAATAAAATAATAGAAATCACGAGGCAAAAGACCACAGGAGGAAAACCGTCAACATTAAAGGCAAATGACAGGCTGGAAAAATCGGAATGGGAAACGAAACAAAGGAATCTGAGGTCTTTAATACTGAAAACACATAGCCTGCAAAGTCACACATTAAAACTCTCAAGAAAGTGGACAGACGCTAGAAACTCTGAGAAAGAAAATGAATGTAAGTATATAGGAGGTATTGTACTTCTTAGACATACGAACATAGCACTAGGACTTCATGGGGAGGGGAGGGATGCCCAGGTGGTCTCTCGGGAAAGCAACTGAGTCACGTGTGTTAAGATCTTTTGAATGATCATAACCTTTAGTCTGGTAATTCCACATCTGGAAACATCTCCTAAGGATGTCATCATGGTAGCCTGGCCGACGGATGTTCACAGACTCAACTGACACCAGCTAACAAATTAAGACAAAGTATGTCCAGCTGAATAAATGTGCTTAACAGTAAAAGGATTGTCATCATTTCTGTGACAATATTGAAAATGTTGATACCACAGCAAGTCAAAAGAGCAGGTACAAACTTATGTATAACATAAGCGTGTTAGAAATGAGCTTCAAAAGTGTCTGGACTCAGACTGGAGGGACACATGCCAATAGATGAATAGGTAGTGAGGACTGGAGCGGCCATTTTTTACTTTACAAATGACTTTTGGTAAACATACATTATTGTCAGCATCATGACAACACATCTTAAAAACCCAAAGAAAGCCAGGTATAGTGGCACACGCCTTTAATCCCAGCACTCAGGAGGCAGAGACAGATGAATCTCTGTGAGTTCAAGGCCAGCCAGGTCTACATAATAAGATCATCTCAAATACTGAGGGAAAGAACAAACAAGGAAGGGGTGAGGAGATGGCTTAGCTGGTGCCTGCTGCACATGCGTGAGGCCTGTTTGGATCCCCATACAAACCCAGGTACTTTGGGGCTGGTGAGGTAGAAACAGGTGGATTCCTAGAGCTCACTGGCTCGGCAGTCTAGCCGAGTATGTGAGCTCCAGGCTCAGGGAGGGACCCCGTCTTTAAAAGCAAGTAGAAAGTGACTGAGGAAAATACCTGATATCCACATTAGTATTTTCTACACGCATGTGCACCCACATGTATGTATGCATGCATGCACATCAGAAAACTGCCAGCAAGCACACACACAGTGTGTGTTCTCACTGCAGAAGCTGCTGAGCTTCCACCAATCTTGAGGCTAACCTGATCTTAAAGACAATACTGGTAATTATAATGAGTATTGCTGCCTAGTCAGGCTCTCAAGGAAAAGCCCTTCTTCAGAGGCTCCCAGGTATTAAATTTATCTCGGAAGTGCTACAGTCTGGCACGCTGCACTTGTCAGAACCAGAAGGAGAAGTGTGTTTTTTAAGGGGAACTGCTGTTTTGTTCTGCTGTCTCACATCTGGATCTCTAGGTTGGCCACGCTCCTCACAATGTCTACACATATCCTCTACAACCTGTCTGGAAACTCCTAAGGGAAAGAGCAAAGCCCAGCTGCTTCCATTTCCTTCCTCTAGAGATCTTAGGACACTGTGTGGCCATAGCTGCCATCTCAGCTCCGAGAGGCAGATACTAGGTCCTATTCTTTAGCACCTGTTATTGGATGGGCCAGTGGCTGTGTCCACAGCTATCACATAAAAGCTTCTGGCAAAGAAAGGGACTCTACCTGTCCCTGCCCCACCCACCTCACAACACATGTTTTAATCATCAGGAGTTTGGGAACCATGCCATAGGCCCTGCCCAATAGCCCCTCACCCGCAGTAGAAGACAGCCTTCTGCCAGGAACGCAGCCGGTCAACCTTCTCAGCTACTGTGTTTGCAAACTCCACAAACTGGCAGCAGAAGGGGGCCTCACACAGCAACAGGATGAAGGCGTTCATGCTGCAGGGACAGAGGCAGAAAGGACAATGATCGTTGACAACCTGGGGCTGCAATAGCCCTCGTGCCGGTGGCTCAAGGAACACCACCATCTCACAGGCCCTGAACTTTCATAAACACCTACTCCAGGGTACCAGTTTCTACCACCCCACCCCACCGCACCACACTGCTGCACCAGCATCCCTAACTACCCGAGCATCCTGGCAGAGCCCGGGGTCTGACCTCTTGATTGTTCCAACAGTGGAATGAAGAACTAAGACTTTTGCCTCCATATTATCTTGAGCCAGCAGTAGCCTCCGGACACATCACCATAGGACCCAAATCATCCTGACCTGAGGCCCAAGGCAGGACCTCCCTATACCTTGCCCCAGATGACTGTTTAGCACCCTGTGCACACTAGCAAATGCTACTGCACAGTGCTTCCCATGCACCTTGAGCAGCCCTCACCCTGGCACCCCTTTCCCTGGGATCTAACTGCCCAGGAAGAGGGTGAGAAGGAGCTCCCTGTGGATGCTACAGCCACCAGTCACCCCGCATCTGCCCCTAACTCTAGCCCTGCAGCCGGCCTCACCACCCTCCTCTCTTTCTCAAAGACCCTCGACTCTGACCGTACACATCATGACCCGAAGCTCCCAGAGAGAAGGGCCCACTGTGGTAGACAAGGAGTCTGTCTACAGTGTCTGGCTGGGTAGATGCTGCAACTGAGTCTGTGACATTGTCCCCAATAAAGGCTCAAGCGCCTATCAGGAAACCTGGGAGCGGGAAGGGGAGGAGACCTGCAGCACACGCTTTGAACCCCACCGAGGCAGGACATTCACAGCCACTCACATCATCCATACGCCAGCTGCGATGTTCAGAGGGTGGATAGTGACACAGTTGAAGAGTCCAGAGATGGCACAGGCTTCAAAACAAAAGACAGCAGGCAGGGGTTAACAGAGTACGGCAGAGCTTGCAGGAGGCTGTCTAGGCAAACACTGAGAACCCATGAGGTTCCCTATAGATGCTCAGCATTAGGGCTTCCCTCAGCAACCACCATCGCCTGAGACAGCGGAGAGTAATACGCCTATGTCTGAAGCTCAAGTCTAGCTACTTTCATACTTGGGGGATGTAAAGGCAACACCCTTCTCAAACCTAAGGCTCTGATGGGCCTTTAGTTCCAGGTTTATTATCAAACCCTCTCAAGAAGTCAGGCCTGGGGGGCTGGACAGATGGCTCAGAGGTTAAGGGCAATGACTGCTCTTCCAGAGGCCTGAGTTCAATTCCCAGCAACCACAATGATGGGTTCTGATGCCCTCTTCTGGTGTGTCTGAAGACAGTGTACTCACGTATATAAAATAAATCTAAAAAAAGAAAAGGAAGTCAGGCCTGTTCTGACTTCAGTGAGGACTACTAGGTGAGCTACTCAAAAAAGTCTTCTGACTTGGGAAATGCCACTCGGATTTATTTGGGGCCCTTCTGTTGTTTATGCTTGCTTGGTAAAAGTGTTTGGTTTTGTTTGGTTTTGTTTTCCTTTGAGACAGAGTCCTGCTCTATAGCTCAGGCTGACCTCAAACACTATCTTGCTCCCTCAGCCTCCTGGGGGCTGGGATTACAAGCCTGTCCCACTATGTCTGGCCACATCTTGAATTTGGGTCAGGGTAGGGATGCCTCTCAGGACGTACCAGGTAAGGTCCAAATGACAATCCCACATCTAAAACATCAGCCACGTGACCCTGAGCATGTTATTTTTCTAAGCTCATTTTTCTCTCCTACACATGGGCAGGTTGTATCCCAATACTAGAAGGATAGCAAGACACTGTGAGGGGGCAGTGTGTGTGCTCTTCTCTAGAATGTGACTGCTCTCCAGTGTGCTCTTCAGTGAGACCCCCCCCCCCCCCCGGTGCACCTTGGGGTTACAGTCTGCCCCAGCCACCCAGGCCGGCTTCAGCAGGCAGTCCCTCACCAGGAACTCTGGGAGCCTCTGAGAACACTGCTGGGAGCTGCTCAGCCTGGCAGGACACTAGGAGAGCACAGAGTGTTGGCCCTCTAAGGCTGCAATTAGCACCAACTTATTAAACTTGCAGCAGGCCTATGTCACCTGATCCTGGAATGCCACCATTTTCCACTTTCCCATGTTACACTGTGCAAATGGAAGCTGATGCAGGAGAATGGACCAAATGACCGACTCTTCTGGGTGGCACAGCTTCTATGTCACAGTCTCCTTCTCTAATAAAGAACTCAAAGCAGGGCTCATCCACACGTGACCGCAGCAAAGCTTCCAGGGCCACAGAAGTGAGGGACTGCCCGCCTCCTGCTGTGTGGAGCTAGGCCTGGTCTCATCTGAGGGGCCTGCACTCCTGCCCTCAGCATTCCATCTACAGGCCAACTACTCCACCATGCTGTCCTACAGAGCCAGCTTTGGGAGGACCAGGTCACAACCCAGACAAGCAGGAGTCCTTTGACAACCAAGGGCTCAAATACATCCATCCACTTGGGGTGCTAATGCTCATGTCTTCCACATAAGGGAGATGTCATTATACAATACTTTCTACCTCAGAGCTACTGTCTAGCTGCTGTCTACAGAGGCCTTTGGGACCAGAATAAATCCCTCCGATAAATAAATAAACCCCTTAGAATATCCTTCATTCCAAGAGAGGATAGCCCTATGTCAAAGTGACCAGCTAAGCCACAGCTCCTGTCAAACCCCTATTGAGTTTTTAAAGCAAATACACGTTTCCCTTCTTATCTGTGATATGCCAGGATTCAAAACCTTGATGCCCAACCCCCACCCCCACCCCTAATCTGCAGGTTCAGGGAACAATTTAAGTTATTGCCACAGGTCTCCCCTAAGGTTTCACCAATGGCTTGACCCAGCAGGAGGGTTGGGGATGCCTTCTGGAGTAGCACAGACACCCACGTTAGGAAGCACAGGACTGGGTGGGATTTCCAAAGTCAATCTAATCTAGAAGTCACCTGGTCGCTGACTGAATCACCAGGATGGAGGGAGGATAGCTGCCTATAGGTCATGGTCAGGATCTTCCTTGTTCCTGCACCCTTTAATACCACCTTGAAATAGCTAACCGCACTGAAGAAGATTTGATCAACCTCAGCAGACTTCCTCCTGCCTTACCAGGGACTAACCCTACCCTATCCATCTGACCAGCAAGATCTTCTGGACAGATGGGGCTCCAGGCAGGACAACAGAGGGTCTGCCCCACCCACATAGTTCCTGCTCCGGTACCAGGTAGGCAATGGATCCTCAGACCTTCCTTTCCTGAGACCAGCACTCGCCTGGGCTTCTAGGAATTCACAATAAAAGGGACACACGGGATTTAGCAAACACGTTAGGTTCAAAGGTTTAGTTTGGAAGACCAGCAACATAGCTGCACTTAAGAGGCGGACCTGTCCTCTTTTATTTTACTCGTTTGGAACTCGAGCAGAGAAAGCTTGCTGGTGTGGAGGATACCAGGCCGGCGAGAAGCATTCGGAGTGTGTGGACAGGAAAAGAATCTGAGTCTGAACAGCCAGTAAGAACCCGAGGAGAAGCTGCCTCTCCGCCCACTACCCAGCCACCCTGAGGGTCCACCCTCCTCCTGGCACCATCTGAGCCTCAAGCAAACTTCCCAGCCTGTGGAGAGCTGCCCCCCATTTATGAACAAGTTTTGATCAAAGGCTGGGAATCTGGCAGTCCCAGCCCAGCCCAGGTGAGCATCACCAGGCTGAGGCGGGGCCGGGAAGGGACAGACGCGCGTCCTCTGTGAGTCTCATCTCCTCTGGTCAAGGCCAGAACGGCTCGGCTGTAGCCCTCGAGCTCCGGCGCCGGACTGCAGGCCTGAGGCCGGGAGCCATGGCAACCCCGGGGACGCCCGCTCCCCGGACGCGATACTTACACACGGCCCCTAGCACTCCCGCCAGGCGGCACAGCCAGCGGTACCACCATGTCATGCCCTCCTCCTGCGCCGGCTGAGCTGGGCCGGCGGCCGCTCCAGCGCCGCCCGAGCCGCTCATACTGAACACTGCGCGCAGCCCCGGGCGCGCACAAAGGGACGTGTCCACCCGCGCGCGGCCTTGTGGGAGAGTTAGTGATTAGCATAGGGGCGGACCCTCAGGCCATAGCCGGGGGGCGGGGGTAAATGGCGTATATTAGCATAAGGGGCGTGTTTACAGATTAGGCGCCCCTTGCTGTCCGTAAGGTGCGCTGGATTCGTTCTGGCCATTTCTCTTCCCAAGGTTTGAAGACGTCATTTAGAAGTGGCAAAGGCCCTGTTCAGACCTCCAGGGAACCCCGCCTTGCAGTAGAATGAGCTTTCAAGCCAGGCTTGTTATGGGCAGCAGGTTATGGGAGGAAAAACTCCAGTCTGGTTTCCTGTCCTTTATTAGCCACTGGAGGCTAGGACTGCTTTTCTGATCTCCACCTCCCAGCCCTGGCCCTTCTGCACCTGGAAAAGGTGACTAAAAGAGGTTCCCTACGGCTCGCAGGCATTAGAACTTCTCAAGAGGCTAGAGTTGCATACTCCAGGGATGGTCACTCTTTCCGGAGTAGAGTTGCCTCCCTTTCTGGCCAGCTGTTGGAGAGAAATCTAGGACAGAGCCAGGCTGATGTCCTGTTCCGGTGTCCTCGGCGGGATGGTCCAATACTGGCCCTGGAGACTGGCATGTGCCTCCAGAAAGCCAGGGCTAAACTCCAGTTCAGCCTCGCTGCCTTCAGACTCCCAGTAGAGCGCCTGCTGTCCCCAAAATGTTGTGGTCCTCAGACTGTGGATATCTCTGATCTGTAGAGAAGCATGTAGCCAGGACAGGCCATAAGTGATCATTATTTATAAACTCCTGGCTACTCAGAATCATGATTGTTTCTTACAGGAGCCCACATGAGGGACACTATGTTCTACCCAAGAAACCGAAGCTCTGAGACTTCAGGTCCCTTCCCCAGAACACACAGACAAGCGCAAGAGCTGGGATCCTGCTCAAGACTAAGTCTGAGGTGATCTGGTGCCTGGTAGAGCACACAAAATCTCAACACTGTCTATGCACTTCTGAAAACAAAACGAAAGCCAAAACAAAACAAAATCACCAGACATGAATATGATGGTCACCTTGGGTCAACAGCCAGTGTGCCCCCAGGAAAGGCCTTCTCTCTCCCTTCTTGTGGGTAGAGCCACAAGCTTTTGCTGGTGAGTGAGTAAAGGAAACCCTCCTTCCTATTCTTTCAAATAATCTTGAAGTTTTGGATGAAAAATAAGCGAAAAGTGTCCCCTAAACCCACACTCCCTCCCTCCTTCCTAGAAGCAGCTCTCAGAATCATATCAAAAGATTACCCCATTTTTGTCCCCATCCTGGTGGCCTCACCGAGACATAGTTGGCATTGGTCCCCTCAGAAGCAGCGCCCATGTCACCGACCTGGGCACGGATGGCAATGCGGGCCTGTGGGACCACACTGATGAAGACCCTGCAGGTCCCTGCCTTCCTCCTGTCTGGGCTCAGTGAGGGACTCACAACTTCACCCTGAGGTCCGAAAAGCTGCCGGTCACATTCTGCAGGTAAGGACAGGGATAGACTGGGTGTGGGCCACCTCAGGGAGACTATTGGCACCTGGGTGTTCCCTGACTCACTCTCCCCTCCCTGCTGCTGGGCCTTCACTCTGACCACTTCTAATAGACTAGCTTCAGGCAGTGATGGCTCCGCCCGACAACTTAAGTCTGACTCCTAGGACCCACACGGTGGGAAAGAACCTCTAACACTGCCCTTCCTGCCCCCCACCCTACGAACACACACACTAACTTTTCTTTTAAGGGAAAGAGTGGCTTTTGGTTCTTCCCACACAAGCCTGATACCCTGAGTCCAATCCCAAGAAGCCATCCACACCCACATCATGCCATGCGCATGCCCACACACTTACATGGTAATAAATAAGATAATGTTTAAAGAAACTGAAAGGCTTTGGTGCCCCCCGCAGGGAAAAGGGAACAGTGGCATGCTTTGGGCAGGGGATTTTAAAAGAGGAGTCAATAAACGGGGCTACACAGTACTTAAGATGCTAAGCTGGCAGAGAAGTTGAGTTTGATTAGGCTGTCCAGTGCTATCACCAGTGGGAACCCCGCGGCACCTCAGCCTCTCTCGAGGCAGATTGTCTGCATGTGAGATGAGAAGCAATAAGGAGGGAGCCGGTGGGCTCCCCAGTGGGACCTTGCAGCCAGCACAGCTCACTGCTGGCAGTGGCTGTGGGAAAGGGTGCTAACATGAAACCTTTGCAGAGACAATGCCCCTGCTGTATCGCTTTCGCACGAGGCCTGGGCCATGCAAAAAAATGTCTGGAATTGTCGAGGTAAGACATCTTCAGTTATCTTGCACTTTTACATCAAAACCCTGAGGTGATCAAGAGGGCACTGAGAGAATACCATTTGGGTTCTGGGTAAAGCGGGAATCCATGAGATGCCCTCTTTCTGAGGAGTGTATAGGGCAGGCGTCTATCTTCCTTGTGGGTGCTAGCGTACACAAACAAGTCACAGGAAGCAGGCTGAGGGAAAGTGGCTCACAGGCCTGAGAGGACCTTGAAAGAACTGAGGACCAAGGTGAGGCAGTGAGTGGCCTGAGGAATGGGCCAAGGACGGGGAACGTATCTACATCCACCCATCTGCTTCATAGCCACAGAGGAACTCCATCCTGACCATGTGGAAAGCGTTGCCTGCTCCCAGTTTCCGTTGTAGCCAGCTCTCTCCTGCCCTGCCCATGGCCCTGTCCACAGCAACACAGGCATACCCACCCAGTGAGAAGGTAGGGAGACCCAGGCACCCGGTGTACCTTTGTAGAATGTCCCTGGGGCAGGTTGGCTTCGGTACTGCAGCAGCACGCCACCTCCTGGCAGCACACGATGCTGCCTCACCACCACCATGTTGGTTTTGGTGTTGAAAGTCTTGCCAGACATCTTCCAGCATGTCTTCCTCCGTGTGAACCTACCCCGGAGCAGCAGCAGCTCCCCTGGAAGGGCAGGCAGTGAGGAACCAGCACCCCACTCACTCCACGCTGGCAGCAGCGGCTCAGGGCTGAGTTCCAATGACCACTGTCCCTCGAATGTGACACAGTAGGGGGCACATCCCCAGAGCTCTCATTCCCCCAGAATTCTATCTTATAAATGGAGATCCCCACACTCCAGTCATGGAAAGTAGGAGCATAGTGGGACATCGTGCCAGAAATGGGACTCACTGGAGTGGTGTGCCTCTGGATGTACCTGCGCTACACTGGAGGGAGCTCTCGAGGATTTGGAGGGTCACCACTTCACCTAGAGGTCTCCCAATGGCCACCACACAGTCTAGCTGGTTTTGACCTCGCATGTCAATGGTTCCTGTAGGCTCCAGGTACTGCCTTCCACAGGCTCCTACAGAGGAAGAAAGGAGTGAGGTGACCAGACCAGAGCAGGGCTGGAAACTGGAGCTGGCAGGGGCTGAGAAGGGGCCAATATGTCACCGCAATAGTCACCATCCAAGGCCCTAGGTTACTTCCATGTGCTTCAAGGAAAGGGGGGCAGTGTGGTGTGTGAGCTTTGGACTGCATGCACCTGAGCTCCTGATCCTGCAACCTTCAAGTTTGATGGGGCCGGAAGTAAAAGTGTGGTTTCTGAGCTGGAGAGATGTCTCAGTCAGTAAAGTCAGGCTTTCTTGTAAGCCTGGGGATCTGAGTTCAGTCCCTAGAACCTATATTTTGAAGGGCAGGTCTGGAGGTTCACACTTGAAGTCCCAGCACTGAGGAGGCAGAGACAGGTGGGTCCCTGGGCTCAACGCCAGCCTAACCTACTTGGACAAGCTCCAAGCCAATGAAAGACCCTGCCTAAAACAAGGTAGGTAATTCCTGAGAAATGATACCCAAGGTTTTCCTCTGGCCTACACATGCACACGTACACGCACACACCTGCCCCTGCATACACACAAACAAGAAAATACACATGTAAAAAGTGTGGCTTCCCTTTGCCAGGTGGGAAGGAGGCCCTGAGCCCAACAATACATGGTCTAGCGCCTGAGTGCTTATTCTGTGAGATGCCAACTTCCCCAACAAGAAACAGGAAGAAACCTAACCAGGCTCTTCTGGGTTTTCCTGGAGCCCCAGAGACTGGGAGGCTGGGAAAAGGATGCGGGCCCAGGCTTGGGGCTGGGACCACTGCAGAGAAGCAACAGTGACAGCAGCCTGGGTCTGACTGGGAAGAGTAGTTTCCCTGTGAGGCAGTGAGCTGGAGAGCTCCTGTCCTGCACAGGGTCCAGCCCAGCAGCCTCTCACAGTCACTGGCTTGGGCAGGTGCTGGCAGAAGTTGGCTGGCACAGGCACTTGGGCCTGGGGTCCAAAGCAGGTGTCATGCCGGCGCTGGATGCCATCCCCACAGGAGACAGAACACTGTCAAGAAAGAAGTGGAAAATCATAGTGAGTTTGTCAAAGAGGGGCAAGACAGAGTGACCACAGGACATTGTGGTGTGACAAGCACTGCACACTGAGAAACAGCTAATGTCTCTGCTTTACAGGTTAGGAGACCAGAGCTAAAGAAATGCCTTTGTGGGGGTTCTTTGTATACAAGATCTGGGATTCTGGTCTCGGAGGCCAGCCATCACTATCTCAGCCTCTCTGTCCCTCAGGGCCTTAAAGAAGGGACCAGGGTGACCTCCTTTGCCTGTAACTCATTTGACACTGTGTCTAGTGTTTGTCCTGCCCTCCTGCCATTTCTGTCTCCATCTTGTGTCCAGAGTCCTTCTGACCGAGGTGAGGTGAGGTAGGGAAGCAATTTATCCTATCTCTTCTGTCTCTTGTGCGCCTACAGCTTTGAGTGGGTTCCTCCCAGGGGCACCAAGCCCTACCCACCTTGGTCTCTCTAGTGATTTGTTGGGTGCTTGTCACAAGATGACACTGGTCTCTTTGGTATTGAGGCTTCCAGTCACTGCAGACCCCAGGCCTCTCAAAGCCCAGCTGTCTGGGTCTCCACACCTTGCTGTGTCCCTGGCTCTGAGGGTACACAACAGCAGACTCTCCCCTCCTTCCAGGAGTCATAGTGAATAAGGACCATAGACCCCCTTGTGCACAGAGGTCCCTTACCAGTGCCTTCCTTAACCTCAAATAAAGGTCCCAGGACCAGGACCAGCCTTACCTCTGTCCAGGCACTGATGTGCCACCTGTATGCACAGTCAGCAATGAGGCAGGGAACACTGGCTGGGGGCTGCACCAGAGCCTTACAGAAAGTTTCATCCACCTCATTGTCATGGCCTTGGTCAAGCTGCATGCAGGCCGTTGTTTGTGTGGCAATGCCAAGACCACAGCTGGCTGAGCACGGGCCAAGGGACAGAACTTTCCATCTGCAGGAAGAGAAGACTCTAATGGCAGCTATTTGGGCCCCAGTGTGTGGGACTATTGAAGACCCTCGGCTTCTGCAACAATGGTTTGCAGTCTCTGGCCAGGGTCTCCACTGACCTCATTGATTTCATTGTTGTCCTTCATGTTTGTGTCATTGATTGGCCCAGTGCTGCTCTGGGACCCTTGGGAACCAAGGCAATGGTATGAGCCAAACCGAGACCCCACATCAGGCATGTATGGCCTGTACCTTGCACCACTGGCATCTGACCCTGCATAGCTTTTTGTCCTGCAGGGGAGGGGCTGTCCCCTGCACTGCCAGATGGGCATAATTAACTTCTGCCCACGAGGAGCCATAGCAAATATCGATAATTGTGCCCATTAAACTAAAGCTGCCTATGTGCCCTTTGAGGCAGAATCATGCCTGCCTGAGAAACTAGTGCCCTACAAAGAAGAGAGACCATAGACAGGTCAGTGCAGATTACAGAGTGACCACACAACACCTCAGCGGTAACCAGACAGAACTCACATGTGCATGCAGCTCCTATGGAACAAAGAAACAAAGATTTAGCTGAGTGTGCTGGCACATGCCTACCATCCCAACACTTCAGAGGTGCAAGTGCTGAGGTTCAAGAATTTAAGGCTATCTTCAGTAATATAGAGAGTTTGAAGCTAGCCTGGGCTATATAAGACACTGTCCAAAAAAAAAAAAAAAAAAAAAAAAGAAGCAAAAAACCTAAACCATTTATAAATATAACATGCAAAAACTAAAGAGCATAGATAGGGAACTTTAGCAAAAACAAGGAAGGCAAGACACATGTGCTGTGGATCTCAAGTAGATTCTAAGATACAAAATTTAAAATCATTATATATACAGAAGGAAAAGTCAAGCAACTTGGTTTTAAAACAAAACAAAACAAAACAAAACTGGCAGGTGGGGCTGGAGAGATGTCTGCTCTTCCAGAGGTCCTGAGTTCAATTCCCAGCAACCACATGGTGGCTCACAGCCATCTATTCTGGGATCTGATGCCCTCTTCTGGCAGGTAGGTGTACATGCAGGTAGAGCACTCATATAAACTAACTAAATAACTCTTTATTTAAAAGCCTGGCAGACTGTGGTGGTAGCTCTTCTGCTTCTGCTGAGAATGGCATCCCTGTCTTTTCATGCACAGAATCGAGCTACCACTTGGCCTTGGAATCCCCAGAGCTCCTGCATAATTGTACCCCATGTACACAGGACATGCCCCCCACCAACCCCTACTCCCACACCTGGGAGGACAGGTTCTGGGCTACAGGCCTCACAGGAGTCAGGGCGAGGCAACACCTGGCACTGGATGGCAGGCAGGATGTCTTCATTATTGTCCTGGCCATGAGCCCGGGCTCCCCCCCAGATCACACTATAGGCACAGTACAGGGTTCTCCGTGCACCTGGGCATAGCAGGTATGCAGTACATTAGAATAAGCAGTGACTAATTGCTCCATCAACATATGCGCCTGACTAGGCCAGGTGACACAAGCCAAGGGGCCTAAGTTCACCCGGGCTACAGAGTGAAGCTAGTGAGCATCTTGTGAGACCCTGTCTTAACATAAAAGGTAAAAGGGAAGCCAGGTACATAGTTCAGTGCTAGAGTGCTTGTCTAACATGCACAACGTCCCAGGATTAGATGGATAGATAGATGGATGGATAGATGATGGATGGATGAATGGATGGATGGATGGATGGATGGATGGATGGATGAATGGATGGATGGATGGATGGCCGGATGATGGATGGATGGATGGATGGCCAGGAGACATGATGCACACCTTTGAGGCAGAGATAAGTGGATCTCTGTGAGTTCCAGGCCAGCCTGGTCTACAAACTCTAGGCCAGTCAGAGCCACATAGTGAGACCCTGTCTCATAAACATCAACTAAGTAGATTTTTTAAAAATGTGCCTACGGTATCACCATCCCAGAACCCACATGTGTACTTTACACATCTGGGCCTGATGGCAGAGCCTAGTACAGATCCATGGCTGCCTATCTCCCAGGCAAGGTACTCACCTAGCAGGACAAGGCTCAGGGCTGCAGACCTCAAAGGGGCCTGGTCTAGGCACTGGCCAGCACTTGGAGTGAGGTACAGACACAGGGCGGCCATGGTCCAACTGCACACAACGAACAGCCAGTGGCACTCGGCCGCCTCCACAGGTCACTGGGCATGGTGCCAAGACTTGAATCTCCCACCTGAAGGAAGAAGGCCAAGGCTTCATAGAAGACCAACCCTGGGATCAGATTCCTTCCCCTGCTCTAACCTTCCCCAACTCACCGAGCAGGACATGGGCGAGCCCTGCAGACCTCCCACCGGCTGGGCGGCTTACTAGCCAAGCCACATAGCTCTGCCTGGACAGGCATCTTGAGGACAGAATCCATGCACAGGAAATACAGTTCCTTCAGACCTGCCAGGAAGAAGCAGGAATGCCCTTGACCCAGCTTGGCAAGGACTACAGCATTTGTTCCTTGTCAGCTCCGAAGCCAAGGTCCATCTGCATCTTACCAGCTATGCGTACTTGGGCAAGTGACTTAACCTCTCTGATCCCCCGGTTTCCATATAATGGTAGCTACCTAGCACAGTCACTTATAGCGATTGGATAATGAAAGGTGCCTGCTATTGGAAGCCACTGTTTTATTGAGACGCATGATGGGAAATGCTGTAACAATGTCTCTTGACCTCTATACAGGCTCATGGAAGCAATTCTACACATACAGGCACATATACACAAATAAAATACATATTTTTAAATGGCTAAGAGGTGTGTGTGTGTGTGTGTGTGTGTGCGCGCGCGCGTGCGTGCGTGCGCACGTGCATGTGTGCATGCGTGTGTTTCACAATAAGGAAAACAAAAAGTACAATGTATCTTTAAAATGACTGTTTTCAGCTTTGATGGTTGGTTTGGTCACAGCTCTGTAGAACTGTCTTAGGTGCCAGTCTTTCTAGGATTTATCTTTACTTTCCAGGCAGGCGTGAAACACATTTAGATGACCTATGTGGGTGCCATACTCACATAGTTTGGCATTCGGGCAGCCACACCGTCTTCAGCACTGATCTAGGTAGAATGTGGGTAGATAAGAGAAGTAATAGAGTTTCGTGAATGTCCTCAGATTCTCACCTCTCCCACAAGAAATGGAGCACAGCCCCACCAGAGGAGTCCACACGTGTTCAGCCTGAGCCCCTGGCTTGCCACTGCCCACTGGGGATGGAGCCTCCTCTCCCAGAGACATGGTGTCCACCTAAAGAGAGCAATGAGCAGGTGAGTCTGATATTCTGGCTTCTGCCTTGCCAGCATCCTGCCCCCTCTCCTTTTCACAAGGAAAGAGGGAATATTTCAAACACATTGGGGTTCCCTCCCTGCTGTTCTCTAGGGAGGCCAGTGCCCTGCCCCTTGGTGAAGCCCTCACCGTGCACCTCACTTTGGCCTGAGAAGGTTCCTTATCATTCCAAGTAGTGTCTGTGGGATGGAGCTGGAAGTGAAGGAGCAGGAGTGGATTTGCAAGCAAACTTGGACCTGCAGTCCCTAGCTCAGAGAATCCAGGGCCCTCTGGCCTGACAGCAACATCAGCCTGAAGCCCCTGGATGCCAGGTGAAAGTTGGAATGATTACTTTCATAGCAGCTGGAGAATTCTTTCCTTGCTGTGCCTTGTGGCATGGGCTTGTGGTCCCCACAACTTGGGAGGCCTAGGCAGGAGCATTGAAAGTTTAAGGGCTACTAAGGCTATAGACAGGTCCCAAGCAATTTAGTGAGACACTGTCTCAAAATTTAAAACATATGAAGGAAAAGACCAGGGTTATAACTCAGTGGGAGAGTGCTTGCCGAGCATACTGAAGGCCTTGGCTTCGGTTCTCAGCATCTCAATAACAGCAATGAGCAGATCCCCACTCAGCTGCTTCTGACAGGCTCTATTTTCTCTCAGCCTGGTTCACCCCTTTCAGAAGCACTTTAAGTGTGCTCTCTGACAGGGTGTTCCTCAGACAGCATCCTGAGAAGGATGGAGTCCTCACTCTGGCCTGCAGGAAGATGACAACCTGTGTTTTTCATTCTCATGGCTAATAAATGACTCTGGACTCCTGGCCAGCTTCCACTCACCTGACCCGAGGCTGGAGAGCATGTGGCCCCGAAACAGGGCTCCAGCAGAGGTGGCATCTCATCCGTGCGGCAGGGACCTGCAGTTGCTGGCTTCTCCGGGTCACCTGCCCTGGGCACACAAGTCACATTCCTTGAGTCCAGACCTGATTCACAGGCAGATGACAAGCAAGGGCCAGGGTCTGATATCTCCCATCTGAAGAAAACAGGACTGTCATCAGGCCCTGCCTCTGCTGCCTCATGGGAGGTACAGCCCAACTCCTGAGGGTGGATGGGGGGGGGGGGTTGGTATCTAGGATTCCAATATATAGATCCCATTAAGAAATAAAACTCAGGGGCTTTCTCTGAAACATTGGTTCACCACAACTCAGTTCTCCTCAACAAGAACTCTGTGTCAGGACAGTGAGATGGCTCAGTGAGCAAAGGCTTCTGCCTCCAACCCTGATAGTCTGATTCCAGGGGTGGGAAGGAGAAAACTGACTGTGGTAAGTTGTCTTCTGACCGCCACTCTTTTTTTTTTTTTTTAAGATTTTTTTTTTTTATTGTATGTATGTCAGTACACCATCACTGTCTTCAGACACACCAGAAGAGGGCATCAGATCCCATTACAGATGGTTGTGAGCCACCATGTAGTTGCTGGGATTTGAACTCAGGACCTCTGGTAGAGCAGTCAGTGCTCTTAGCCACTGAGCCATCTCTCCAGCCCCTGACCTCCACTCTTGCACCACGGCTTGCTCACATGCATGTGCATGCACACATACACACTAAATGAATAAACAACTATAATTTCAAGTTAAAAAAATTAAAAAGTAACTTTGAGCGTGCCAACCACACACTCCATCTGTGGCTAGGGGCTGGAGAGGCAAAACCCTACTCAACTGCTTTGTAGAAGCAAAGGCAGAAGACCTCCTCCCAAACCTGTCGACAACACACTGCATGCACTGTTGCAGGGTAACAGGTGCCGTGTGCATTCACGGTGCCAGCTGAGGGCTGGCACGTGGTTCACTGTATGCCATCAATGCATGAAGGTTGCCTAAAGCACCGTGCTGTCAAGGGTGCTGAGGCTGGATCATACTTCTGTACATAAGAAGAGGATTGCAGCCGGGCAGTGGTGGCACACGCCTTTAATCCCAGCACTTGGGAGGCAGAGGCAGGCGGATTTCTGAGTTCGAGGCCAGCCTGGTCTACAGAGTGAGTTCCAGGACAGCCAGGGCTACACAGAGAAACCCTGTCTCAAAAAAAAACCAAAACAAACAAACAAACAAACAAACGAACAAAAAAGAATAGGATTGCAATGTAGGCCATTCGTGAGAGAAGAGGAAGGGCCATCAGTGGGCCACCAATAATCTAGGGCTTCCCACTGGACAGATAAAAAGCCTGAAGCCATGCTGGTCATCCAGTCCATTGGTGACAGGCAGACCAATAAGTGAAGATCAATTTGGACGTGGAGGATATTTAAGCCACGTGGTCACTGTAGGAGAGGTGCCAGTGATGACTAACACTGTGTACTTTTCATTCAGTGTCACACCATCCTCACAGCCCTCGTCCCCACGTCACCCAGGTGTCAGAGATTCAGTGATGGACATGAGCAGCCCAGCGCCTCTGGACTACTGAGAAGGCTGATGTTCAGGCACCACTGTTTGTCACCAGGGTGGAGCTGACGAAAGCCTTCAGCAAGAGAGGGCCCCCTACAAGGGTGAGTCTCAGCACAGGACAAGCCCAGCGAAGGAGCCCTGCTGCACCACACCTTGATGTACTCACCTGGTGGGACAGGGCTGGGAGTTGCAGTTTTCCACCTCTGCTGCTGGCTGCTGGGCTATCGCTCTGCACAGGGCTGGTGGCAGTGTCTTTAAGAAGCCATCTTGGACCTCCACACAGCTCAGTGACCGCTCCCGATGGCCCCCGCCACAAGACACGCTACATGGGTTGTAGTCTCCGGCTACCCAACTAAGGAAGAAAGAGACAGAACATCAGGCCTGGGGCCAGGTCCCTCAGTTGGTTCATGGGGATGTGGGAGAAAGCGAGCAAGTCTGTTCCACTGATTCCCAAGACACACTTCCTCTGGTCTGGTCTAGGTCCTGTGTTCCCAAGCTACTGTTCCAAGACCAGCCTCAGTCTGGAACCTCCACTTTTATAGTACTGGCTGGGGCCTCTCTAGTCCTACACCCAGCAAGACAACCTTGTCCTAAAAGTATTCTGTTACCAGTTGGCAGAAGCCAGCGCAAGTCAGGTGCTGGCCCTCCCATCATTCTTCGTGGCAGGGTGGTCACCACCATCATGCAATGAGAACCTGAGCTCAGAGAGGCCTCAGGACACCCAGACAAGGTGATCAAAGATGTGATCACACCCCAGACCGCCTCTGTGACTGTGTGTGTCTCAAGTCTTAATGTCCTCACTCATAGAACGTGGACACTGACTGAGCCCAGCCCACAGAGTTGCAGCTAAAACTGAAAAACAACACACAAAGATGCTTTTCAGCCTGCTCAGGCCACAAGAGTCACCACAAACTAGATGAATACCCAGTTTAGTACTTACTATGGGGGGCATGGGGCAGAGACACAAGGCTCTTGCCATGCAGATGGCTGTGGGCTCCCTTGGCACTGGGCATTCTCCACCCACTTGTTTTGAGCTTGCTCCAGGCAGCTGTAGGTCACCCAGCGCAGCCCTGGAAGGGCAGAGTAAAGACTCAGCCACCTCCACATGGGTCCAGCAGAGCTGTAGGCAAGCCTCACTCTGGGCCTTACCTGCCCCACAGCTCACTGAGCAGGGCCCATGCTTGGCGGTCCATACCCAGACTGCCTGCTGCTTCGGTTGAAAGTAGGTAAAGGTGATGTCTGGGTGTGTAAGATCTCCATATTCTCCTCCATATCGTCTGTACACCTATATAGAGACAGACGAGAGCTCAGGTCCTGAACGGGGCACACCCTGGGGTCTCTGTCACAACCATCTGTCCCGAAAGCATTCGTGTTCCCAGACTCCAGGAGGTAGACAGGACTTGAATGTCATGGAGCTCTGAGAAATGTGGGAGAGCAGGTATGTACCCAGGGGGTGGTTGGTTTGTCGTGGGGTAGTATGGGAGTGTTGATGAGGCTGGGGACAGACTACAGCCAAGGAGGTCAGGAGTAGTGTCAGGGCGGGGAATGGCCCAGCAGCAGGGCTCCAGGCCAGGATATAAGGTGAAGAAGGCTCAGGCCATTTCAGCTTTGGCCATCTACACATGCCTTCTTTAGCAGAGCACACAGAGGGGGACACACAAAGAGCCACATCTTTGAGGACATCCCTACTGGAATTCTTTCAGGGCCTCATGTGTCTCTGCTCTCAAAGAAGCAAGAACTGCCCTCCATCCCCAGAAGGGTCCCCACATGCCAGCTGGTACAGGACTCCTTGCTTGGCCTAGTCCTCATTTCAGAGGACTTCCCGTGGCCAGTCCTTCAGCTCCCCCATGCTTTTCTGGTTGAGGGGGGGAAGGTGGTGGTCCCTGATTCCAGCATTAATTCTACTGTCTCTTATACAGTCAGATCTCCAAGGCCTTCTGCATACCCTGGACACAGGCACATATTTATACTAATTTGCAATACACTAATCCTGAGTGGTTCTTGTTGCATTTCACCTTATACAGAGCCCCACCTGTCCCCAAATGATTGCTGCAAGGATTATTAAGTGAGTAAATGAATTACAGAGAAATAAGTAGATATCCAGAGTCACCAGGAGGGCCTGCTGACTTTCCCCCCAGCCTGGCTGATTGATGACCTGGATCTCAATGTCATCCTGGACAGGTCCCCGGATGTGAATCTCCTCTAAGCGGGGCAGCTGGTCCTCAGTGAGAGTCACTCTGTACTCTATGCGGTAGTCCTCCAGAAGGGAAGGGTACGTGACGTTAGGTGAGACGCTGGTCTTCCCTGCCACAATGTAGTGGCCCTGGATCCTCACAGCTTTGAGAACAGGGCCGTCAGACTATGGAGTAGTCACCATCCCTCTTCACAGGCCAGCAGCCTATTTAGTGGGATAGGACCACTCTTCACAGGTCAGGCTTATAGACGACAGCAAGACAAGAGGCAGGAGGCTCTCTGCCAACAGGGTCTAATGTGGCCTTAGCTCCTTCCAAGGCTCCAAACCTGCCCCTAAGGAACCCTAAGACCTTCTGGTGTCTCCGTTAGACAGCATCTTCACTAACCAAACCCCTCTGTCTGCATGCACAGATCTGCCACATACAACCCAGCCGGGAGACTTTCCTACAGTGGTAGCTCCATGTCTCTTTCTGGAATCTGGTGAGGGTTGTGACTTCTACCTTCCACTGAATGTGCTCACACAAGTCTCCAGGGCCAAAATCCCTTCCATGGGGTCTAAGGTCAGAGGCTAGCCTCTGAAACAAAGGAAAAGTCTAAAGGGACAAGATCTTCAAAAGGAGTCCAGTGAAAATTCTGGCTCTTTAAAAGGCGAGGTTCCTGAGATGGTCTTCCCCTGGGGTGATGTCATGCCCTGGTGCTGGGAAGCACTACATCCTGGGTCCTGGGGCTGTCAAGCTCCCCCTCCCTGCATGCTCACCTTCCATATACGTTTCCAGGCAGTTTTAACCTATATCCTCCCCTCCCCCCGGGATAAGCTTGGCTGTGAGTGCAGCAGCTCTCAGGGGAGTCTGGGGAGTTGGGGTTCCTCCCACCCAGCAGCGGGTGTCAGGAGTAGAGGCATCCCAGAGACTAAGACAGGGAAGGATCCTCCGTCATCTCACCCAAGTGTGTGAAGAGAGGCCTGCGGTTGACGATGTGTGCGTTGGTCATGTTGGGAGTTACAATCAGGAACGTGACATATTCTAGAGGCGAGCAGAGCAAGAGGGTTGCTTGGGTTTTGTGGTCACCTATACCACTACCAAAGAAGACAAGTCTAGCTGGACAGACATGAACAGTGTCATTGGGTTGGTTTTGGTGGCAATGAATCCCCATCATGGGAAGAGGTTAAGACCAGACTAGGGGGCCACCTGCAAGGACACTGCCCAGGCTAGGAGCATACACCAGACCCAAGGGTCTTAGCTGTAGGCACAACCAGAGAGGCAAGTTCTTTGCTGATCTTGCAACTCAGTACTGGCAAATGATATTTTACTTTCTATATGCAGGGCAAAGCCAAGGTTGCATCCCTGTTGTCCACTGAATCCTCCTGCTGGGACTCCTGAGTGGGAAGGAAGAGGTGACCTGACAATTATTCAATCTGCTACTTCTTCTCTCTCTCCTCCCCCCTCCATCACAGCTACAGTCAGGGACTTAGTGGGGCGCTATAAGAGACGTCAGAAAAGAATGAACTGAACTACACTACCCAGCACTGAGCCGCATGTGGGTGCTGTGGCCTGAGTAGCCCAGGCTAATGCTTTGGGTGCTGGGTCCCTGAAGACTGCTGGGAAACGCACCTTCCATGTGAGGGCAGGCCTACCTCTGGCTCTCCCAGCTGTGAAAGAGCCATTCCGTGAACTGCAGGTGCTATTGTCTCCTCCACACACCTGGCACACATCCCAAACCTGCTGGGGGCCCATCCTGCCATCACAGCCAAAGGTCTGCGTGAGGAGGGACGTTGGAAAGCCTAGGTTATTATTGGGCTGCTGGTTTCCCTGGTACCACAGCCCTGCTGGCTGTGAGACTCCAAGATTCACAAAACTCTCTGTGGCTTCGCTGAAGCTCCTGATATCTGTATAACCCCTAGGGAGCGCCCATGATGACTCTCCTGTTTGGACTCCAAGTTCCATCCTGTTCCCAACAACACTCCCCAGCAAACCCAGGGCTAGCCCCGTAGGTCATCCCCTCACCCAGAAGTCTTCTACTAGGACAGGAAAGCCTTGGGCCCACAAGGACAGAGGGGTACCAGGGCACCTACCTTGCAGCTGCCCAACAAACAGAGGCTTAGGGTCCCATCCTCCCGAGGACCACTTGGCACACAACGGGTCCCATCTAGGAAACTGTCTCCACGGCTGACAATGAAGCTTTCTCCAACAGCCCAGCACATGTGTCTGCACAGAGTGTCCCCTGGAAGGGCAGAGTGGCAAGGAAATCTGCTGTTCAGCGATGAACAAGGAGGTCAGTGAGCGAGGTAGAAGTTCCTTTGGGACCTGCTGTAGTGACCCTGCCAGACAAGGTCCAAGCGGGCTGTCCTGCCAGCCTCAGTTAACTATACGTTTTGCAGATGTGGCCAGGGCCACTGTTTTTCCTCCAAGGTCATATTATATTCTGATCTCATAATCATGGCTACTGGGTTATTATCCACGAATCACATGTGCATTTCCCTAAATCCTTCTAGCAAGCCCAGAAGAAGATGCGTCTAAAATAGAACCTCACTGCTTACTATCTAGGGAGTCTAGACCAAACCAGAGAGCAGTACATGGCCTGTTGGATACCAGAGCATGAATCAAGCCTGCCAGCCAGCATTGGAGTGATGTTGGTTAATGCTGATTTTCTACTTGACAGGATCTACAGTCACCACCTAGAAGACAAGCCTCTAAATATGCAGTAAGAGATTATCTAGATTACGTTAGTTTCTGTCCCTACCTCGGAGAGACTATCTGGATTAGATTAATTGAGGGAAGACCCCCCCCCCCCCGTGTGTGTGTGTGTGTGTGTGTGTGTGTGTGTGTCTGACTGACTGTGTGTCTCTGCCTGTCTGTCTGTCTATCTGTCTGTCTGTCTGTGTCTCTATGTCTCTGTTTCCTGGCTTCAGGTGCAATATGACGAGCTCCCTTCATCTCCTGCTACTACAGCTTTCCTGCCACGATGGCCTGTACCCTTGAACCCTGAGTCAGACTACATCCTTCCTTCTCGAAGTTGATTTTGTTGGGGTATCTTATCTTTTATCTCTGCAGCTAAGGCACTGGCTAACCTGGAGAGCTCTGCCTGGCAGAAGTCTCCAATGCCTTGCTCTCCCAGGCCCCACAGCCCACCTTGACTATACTGGACAGCAGCATCCCAATGGTAGAAGGAGGTATTGCCTTGGGAAAGTTGCAGTGGCTGTCTGTCTGTCTGGGCACACTGCTCGGACATGAACTCCAGCTGAGTCTTCTCACAAGCCTGGCCGGAGGAGGCAGAAGACAGGTACAGGCGGGGTCCTTGCCAACGGGAGACAGCATGCATCCCGAATGCAGGGTCAAGAGACGAGTAACTCAGCCCCAGGCTGTGGCTTATCTCTGCTCAGGAGTCTGTAGGTAACCAGATCAGCTTTTCTTTGTGCATGGGGAAATTCCAGATAATCTGTTAAGGACACGGCAGCAGGAAGAAAACCACAGGACACAGTGTGGCACTGGGGGTCTCTGGTTCCAAGTCCTGAACCTGAGGAAACGTGGTTGAGCTGTATATTTGCTTCCTAGGTACACCCAGGGCAGGAAATGAGGAACTGCAGAGACACTGCACTGCCTCACTAAACTGGGAAGAAAAGGCTTGGAGTTGACCACATGGGGAAACATGGCAACCACAGCTCCCTTCTCTCAAGGTCTGAGAGGCCTTGGGCATTTAGCAGAAAAGGGCAAAGGGGAGGACAGGGGCGTATCGCCACATGGTGGAGGTGCTGGTGGCCAGCAGTCATCTGAAGCAGAAAATAGACTGGAATATAATGGAAAAAATCATTCTACCACCTCATGCCGACTAGGACAAACTCACGTGTGTAGAAGAGAACATGAAGACACTGGAATCCTTGTACACTGATGGTATAAATACAAAATGGTACAATGGTCCTCGTTTAAAGAGAAACAGATTGTTTAGAGCTAGCTGTGGTGGTACAGGTCTTTAATCCCGGGACTTGGGATGCAGAGGCAGGTGGCTCTCTGTGAGATCTATAGTGAGTCCCAGCTACATGGTGGGACCCCATCTCAAAAAAGCAGGGAGGGGCCTGGAGATGATGGCTCAGCAGCTAGAAGCCCTTTCTGCTCTTGTGGAGGACTCAGGTTCAGTTACCACAGCCAGCACCCATGTCAAGTGACTTACCTATAACTCCAGGAGACCCCATCCCTTTTATGGCCTACACACAAACACACACACACACACACACACACACACACACACACACACACATACACACACGAGTGAGTATACACACAGAGAGACATACACACATATATAATCACATTTGAAAAAGTTAAACATGGCTTTTTAAAAAGAGGAAAAAAAGCAAAAGTTGCTGTTTGTGTATAAATTCTCTGCTTAGCTTTTAGGCTTTGTTGTGGTTTTCCAAAATCCATGATGAGCTCAGGACCAAGAGGTGTGGCCTGGAAAGGTCATAGGTCTCAAGGACTCCGCCCACATAATTAGGACTGACTCTTCTGAAAGGGCGGGAGGCCTCTGCAGCAGGACTTCTGTCCCTTTTGTCCCCTCTACCATGTGAGGACCATGTATTCTTCTGTAGGATGGGGCAACAGGGACCATCGGAAAGTGGACGCCAAGTTGGCCAGGGCCTTTCTTGGACTTCCAGACTCCAGAATCATGAGAAATTAATTTGTGTTGTTGACAAATTACTCTGCCTGTGGTGTTTTGTCACAGAAGGTCAAGCCAACTAAAGCCAACTCATGTACAGCAGCTGTACTCGCTATAGCCAAAAAAGAACAAATGAAGAAATGATGGAAATGATGAAGAAAACCAGAAGCACCATCCATATCACGGACTGTTCTTTAGCCCCAAATGGAAGCTGTGTTCTGACTTATTATACAACATAGACAACACTCGAAAAGGTTATACCATATCAAAGAAGCTGACTCTTGCAAGATGGTGTTTAAATGAGATGCTCAGAACGAGCAGATGCATAAGACAGAAAGCAGGTTGGAGCTGCTGGGTGGGAAGGGGAGGCTGCTTTCTGGTGTGGGGTGTTCCTCTGGGGTGAAGGAAGCGTTTGGAACCAGATAGAGGCAGTGTTTACACAGCACCCCTTGTGTGTTCAGTGCCTCTGCACTGTGCACTTTGAAATGGTTGACTAAACAAGACATATTTCACATCAGTGTCTAAATGAAATGCTTCTCACTGTGCACTCCCGGGACCCCATTGCTACAGCCAGTTCTCATCACAGAGATGTCATCTCAAAGGTGAATAGCTACTCTGGGAGGGAACGGTCACATGGTATCTTTGCTAACCACCGTGTCCCTCAAAAGGGAGGCATGAGCCCACGGCTCAGCCATTCTGGTGGCTAACTCTTATCAACTCTCTCAGCTAGAAAACCAGCCTACCTGTGTGTTGCACATCTTAGCCTGGAGGTCCTCACCCACACATGCACGTCCCCCAAATGCAGGCCTGGAAATGCCCACGGAACAAAAAGAATGAGAAGTGACCACTGCTGCTCCCAGAGAGTGGGATGCTACCACCCTCCTTGCAGGGAAACCTTCTGTGGGTACCTGGGGTTGTTGCACCACCGTTTCCTGGTGATCACGCCTCCTCCACAGGATCGGGAGCAAGGACTATGGGGGCCCCAGCTAGACCAGTGTCCGTGTACCGCAGCCACGGGAGCCAGCTCAGCTAGGGAGCGACAGCGAGCCTTGGAGCACCACTGCAAAGTAGAACAGCTCTGTCTCCCTTTCCCACAGGGACTCAGCACACATAGGATGCAGCCAGCATACCCAGGGACCCTAACACACCAAGGAACCCTCCAGAATGCAGTTCCCCATCATACATAGAGACTTCCAACACAAGGACCATACCCCTCATTAGAATCCATAACACAGAGAGAGATCTCACTCACAGGGAAAACCCCAACAGAGACCACCAGTACATAAGGACCCCAAACAGGGTCTTCCAAAGCATACAGAGACCTCATACACAGGTACCCTCTACAGAGGGGCATGGGACACAGAGGGACACAGGACACAATCACACACCTCATTCTGTTTGGGAGCAAATGCTAAAGGGGAGGCGTCAGGCTGCCAGGTACTCAGAGAAAGGGGAAAATTAGCCCTAGGAAGATGGTGCAGGCAGTGAGAGCGAGGGTGATCTGAGTGGGGCTGCTTAGAGCTTGCTGTCACTCAACAGACTCTTCTCTGTGTATGACAGAGGGCTTGAGAAGAGAGTGGATGACAAGTGCTACTGGGCCCTGGAGTGGGAGCTCTGTAGGCCCCCACTCAGGGAAAGCATGGGGAGTGCAGGCAGAGGATCTGGGTGCTCTTTCCCCAGTCCCATACTCACCCTGCCCCACCCTTTCCCCCCTACACACAGACTAGCTCCACCCCTCTCACTCCGCCAACCTTCTCCACACCACATTCTGTCCCATCCAGAAGAGGAACAAGGAGGCGGCTGCAGCTGCTTTGGTCCAGGGGGTCTGTGTGGCAGGACAGAGCCTGGCATACATCCTAATGGAGATACACAGGTGGTCCACTAAGAGGTTGCCTGCTTAGTGTCCCTTCCAGATGAGTCAAGACCCTGCTCAGATGAGTGGCCTAGGAGAAAAAAACATAGCTGACTGGTTCTCCTTTAGGAGCAAGGATGGAACTTGCTGGGGCCAGTCGTGCTTCTAGGGACCATGAAAATGTCTTAATATTTAAAACTGGAAGAGAAAAATAAACTTTTAAATAAAAGATACACATTCCAACATAGGTCAATAAACATAATTCAGAGATTTTTACATTTTATAGAAATACTAAATGTAACTTTTTAAATATAAGGTCTCTAGCCCAGGTTGGCCTTGAACTCCCTATGTAGCCAAGAATGGCCTTGCTTCTGCCTCCTTCCCCTGCCTCCACCTCTAGAATTCTGGGATTACATGTATGTGCCACCATGCCCAGTTTATTCGGCCCACAGATTTGGAGCCTTGAATACACCAGTAAAGCAAACCCTTTACCAACTAAACTGCATGCCCGGCCCCTACACATAATTCTGAATGCTTCTCTGGAAGAAGAAAGGGGCTTGTCTGGGCAAAGAGAAAAGGAGGAAGTCTGCCTTGGGCAACTCTGCCTCTCCATTTATGAGCCACACTCCTATTCTGTGTGGAGCCTGGAGGCCTCTGCCTCTTAGAAGCCCTTTATGCTGAGCCCACCCTCACAGGTTAGATGCCTTTGTGCCAGGAACAACGACATAATCTTTAAGGCAAAGTTAAACAAAACTGTGGGGACTTAGTTTTTAAAAAATGTTTAATCTGTCCAAGAGGAGGGTGGGGGAGGCGGGTAAAAATGACTCTGATGCAAACCTAGTGACCTGAGCGCAACCCCCCAGAACCTAAGAGGAAAGGAAAGAATCCAGTCAGCACAGTTGTCTCCTCGTCCCTACAAGTGTACTGTGGCACACTCACATGCATGTGCACAGTTTTTTTACTTAACAATAAACTAAATACAAGCATTCGACAACATCAGGCATATAACTGGTGTCTGTGAACTGTAAGCATCAAACCAAGTGAACCGTGGAGTGGTCCTCATTGTGCCTGATGCCCAGCAGGGGCTGGGGGTCAGTGCACTAAGGGGAAGTGATCTGGGAGGAGTGAGACTGGGTGCTATGGATGGGTGGACTCACCAGACCCTCCCTGGAGAAGGTGCAGGCAACAGCCCCAGAGCCAAAAGCCACGCGGCACTGATCGTCTGCGCTGTAGTAGAGTCCGGGCTGTGCCACCAGCTGGCGCCACGTAAGTCCTGACTGCAGCCCAGGAGGGTCCCAGAAGCAGTGCATTTGCCCTGTGCTGTGACAGATCAGGCAGAGCTCAAGACCTGAGTGGACACCGGTGGGGTCAGCGTAAAGTATCAGATGTGAGGCTGAGGCTGTTAGCTGGGTAGAGGCCCAACAGAGTGTAGAATGGAGCGGGGGGGGGGGGGGC
>CM052701.1:137438952-137481672 GCA_028551405.1 Uromys caudimaculatus
GGCTGCTGTGGGCAGGGTAAGAGCAATGACCCACCCTGTCTAGGTGGAAGCTGTACCTGAGCAGGTGCTGCAGCTGCTGTCGGCTGCAGGTGGACCACTCCAGGGCCCCTCCAGTAGGCACTGCGCCATCAGAAGCCATCACGTGGCCACTGGCCTTGCAGGGGCTGCCACTTCCGGGAACACCGTCATGGTCCAGCCCGAAGCTGTGGGCAGAAGAAATTCTGAGAGTAGCCAGCTGGGGCTGGGCCAAGGCCACTTTTGTGTCCCCTGGACCTGGACCCTGCTACTAGCTAAGCCAGCCCAGCAGGAGTCCTGGAGGCCCTGCCTCATTTTCCCACCTATATGAGGAAGGGAGGAGAGATGGTTGGGCAGGGTGGCTCTTTCTTCCTCTGGCTAATAATAGCAAAAAGCATTGATGATACATCAGCTGACCTAATCCATGGCTACAAGTCTGGGGTGTAGAAGTGGAACTAGAAGCTAGGCAGAAGCCTGGGAGTCAACAAGTGACAGACCCTTCTGGTGGCTGATGGCCTGGATGGGTTCGGGTTTGGGAAATCCATCCACACTGCAGCTGCCTGAGGTTGAAAAGACTGAGGAGATGTTGCCATCTTCCTTTCTGCTCCCAGGTGGTAGTTTTTTTTTTTTTTTTTTGAGGCAAGGCCTGAATATTAGCCCCACACTTCATGCAGAACAGACTTAGGAGCCTAAGAGGCTGGGGGGAGAGGCAGTGCAAGAGCTGCTGGGGCCAGATCCTGGGGGAAGTCTGGAGAGCCTGGCTTCCACCTCTGGGAGCCTACACCAGTGCAGAGTTGGTAGGCTACCAGGAGGGAAACTTTCATTTTATGCTCTTCAAATTTCCATATCATTTGATGTTTTATAACAATTGGATTTTATTTTCCTAACAACAGCAACAATAACTAAAACAACTAAAAATCAGAAAGAAAAGAAACACGCCACTCTAGATAAAATGATAATACACAGGAATAAAGATTTGTCAGCAAGAATACATATTACACACAGAAGCAAGCTCTCAGAAACACCCAACTGTTCAACCTGGGGGATTATTTGTTGTATGTACAAAACAAACAAACAAACAAACAAACACAAAACATAAGATATTTGTGAGCTGAGAAATGTATGGGATATATAGATATATTAAAAGACAAGAGTTAAGTAGGCTGGTGGCACACGCCTGTAATCCTACCCAGCATTTGACAGATGGCCAAGTGGCCTGTGAGATCCTGTCTTAAAAACCACAATAGGCCGGGCGGTGGTGGCACATGCCTTTAATCCCAGCACTCGGGAGGCAGAGGCAGGCGAATTTCTGAGTTCAAGGCCAGCCTGGTCTACAGAGTGAGTTCCAGGACAGCCAGGGCTACACAGAGAAACCCTGTCTCGAAAAAAAAAAAAAAAAAAAAAACCCACAATAGAATCAAAATATCAAACAATGTATTGCAGAATCCTGATGTGTGCATATTAATGACCAAAATTAAATGCAAATCTGAAAAGACATTTCCATCACTAGTGTGTGGTAGTCTAAATAAGAAAACGCCCTCCCCATTTATTTTCATGTCAGTTGATGAAGTGTTTGGGAAGACGAGATGTGACTTTTTTGGAGTAGGTATGTGACTAGAGGTGGGCCTTGAGGTTCCAAAAGTCTGTGCCAGCCCCAGCGTCTCCCTCTCTCTGCCTGCCTTCCTGTGGGTCAGGATGTAAAGCTCTCAGCTATTGCTCCAACACCATGCCTGCTTGCTTGTGTGCCACTATGCTCCCTGCCCTAACAGTTACGGGCTAGCCCTCCGAAACTGTAAGCAAGCCCCCAATCAAATGCTTTCTTTTACAGAAGTTGCCTTGGTCATGCTGTCTCTTCACAGCTGAGGCATTGCATGGACTTAGGATAATCTTAGGATAATTCTTTTTTCTATGCTGGAATTTCCGACAAGACTTATTTTCTGAATGGCTCAGTGGGTAAAGACATTTGCTACGCAAACCCGATGATCTGAGTTCAATTCTCAGAACCTATGTAAAGATGAAAACCAGCTCTGCATGGCGTGGCATGACCCTTACCCCACATTATTCTTCCCTTAACACCTCTCTCTCTCTCTCTCTCTCTCTCTCTCTCTCTCTCTCTCTCCCTTCCTCCCTCCCTCCCCACACACACACACACACAAATACATTTTTAAAAACTTAAATATTAAATTATTGTTTTCTGGGCTAGAGAAATGGCTCAGTGGTTAAGAACACTGTCTGCTCTTCCAGAGGTCCTGAGTTCAATTCCCAGCAACCACGTGGTGGCTCACAACCATCTGTAATGGGATCCAATGCCCTTTTCTGGTGTGTCTGAAGATAGCTACAGTGTACTCACAGACATAAAATGAATAAATACATCTTTAAAAAAAAAAAGAAAGAAAGAAAGAAAGAAAGAAAGAAAGAAAGAAAGAAAGAAAGAAAAATTATTGCTTTCTAATTGCTGTTTATCATGCTAGTCACTCAGTGATCAAGAAGCATCAGATTTCCCCTGTCTCAGCTTTCCCCTACCAAGACACTTAGGCTAGGGGGTATAGGCTTCTGAGTGACTCTGCAAAGATTTGCTGCCTACCTAGGCCACAGTCCTTGACCCTGGGGCTCAGACCAGCTCTCTGACCAGTCTAGGGATAACTGGTGAAGCTATGTACCTGTGCCCAATCTCATGGGCAATGGTGACCCCCAGGTCGAAGCCAGTGTCCTCAGTGATAAGGCAACTCCAGGAAGGGGAGCAGGCACCTCCCAGCTGGGTGACCCCCCGAACCTGCTGGTTACCATCAGGCAACTCCAGGTCAAACCTTGATAAGAGAAAAAGAATCACGTGAATGGCTCCCCCAGCCATGTTGTTGGTGCAGACAGCAGGGAGGTTCATGGTGCAGCCCTCCCAAGAAGCAGCACTTCTGTATTGGACCTCAGATACCTGGTTATGTAGACAATCAGGTCAGCATGACTTGGATCCTGGTCATCATGGGGGTTGATCGTCTGGCTCCACTCACAGACACTCATCAAGGATGAGGTGATGTTGGTCGTGATATTCGGAGTACTCTAGAGAGCAATCAAAGAGCCGTTGCTATGGACATGGTACCAAGGATAGCGCTGACTGTTGCCAGCACGCTTCTCAGTGGGTCCATATAATAACAATTCTACTGCTACCCCACTTTACAGATGGAGAAACTGAGGCTCTGAGAAGCTCCTGGAGAGCTGTCTGTCCAGCTAAGCCCCACAGTTACCAGTCTCTACCAGCTCTGCAGGAAAGGACGAAGGGAATAGAATCAGGGGTGGAACCTACCTCTGCATCAGAGAGGATGATCAGCTTCACCAGGTGCACCTGGAACTGAGCCCCTAGGGACGGGTTTCTCAACAGTTCTGACCCCTGAAGAGGGCAACAGGGGAGGGAGGGAGAAAGGCCACACGTGATGTTCCCAGTGAGTCCAGGAGCCTCAGTGGCAGCAGTGGTGGTGAAGAGGGTGCCCCACGGAGGCTAGGGGCTAGTGGGAAATCTCGTCTGTGTGGCAGGCTGTAGGCAGTCAGACGAGACTCTGAGCCTTTCTCTAGATCATGCCTCAGGAAGACCGTCTAACACAAAGAGCTGTTGCTGGCCTAAGTTTGAGTCTAAGTCCTGCCTCTGCCTAGCCGTGGGCTCAGGTCACTAAGCAGTAAGCCTCAGTTTCTTTATAGGCTCTCTGTCTTATGAGGTGGAGATAGACCAAGCCTTGCCTTGTTAGCAGATTCAGAGAATAAAACTATAGATATTCTGGTTCTCCTAGGCCAGCGGTTCTCAGCCTCCCTAACGCCGCGACCCTTTAATACAGTTCATGTTGTGGTCACCTCCCAACCATGAAATTGGTTTTGTTGCTACTTCATAACTGCAATTTTGCTGCTGTTGTGAATTGTAATGCAAATATCTATATTTTCAATGGTCTTAGGGGTCATGGCCCACAGGTTGAGAACCAATATCCTAATAATTACTAGGGAGCCTGAGTTTTGGTAACTTAAAATTAAAGGGAAGGACCCCAAAAGTTAAAGGCATTGGTTTCAAGTTGGCAGAGGGAACCATTTTAACTAAGAAAACATTATCCCAGGGGCCTGTATACAGAAAGCCTACAGGTTTGTCTGGCCTTGGACCACATCTGTAAATGGGAGGGCAGGCCTGGGGTAGACAGTTGTGGCAGCAGAGGGTGTTGGCCCTGAGACTGGTGAAGTGGATGCAAAGAAGACTTCTCCTGCCCCCCTCCCAGAAAAGGGTGACCAGGCTAAACCCGGAACCATTCTAGAGAGAGCTACAGAGCTGGACTAGATGTTGCCCCAGAGACACAACCAGGGTCTCTTCATGACCACCACCCCTCCCTTCCTCTGCAGCAGCCTGAGAAAAGAGGAGGAGACTGGATCTGTTAGTCACTGGCTGGAACTAGTACCTAGAATCAGTTTGTCAGATTTTTAAAATTGGTTTACATTTATTTATTTAGTATATGGGCACAGCTGGGCAGTGGTGGCACAGGCCTTTAATCCCAGTACTTGGGAGGCAGAGGCAGGTGGATTTCTAAGTTCGAGGCCAGCCTGGTCTACAGAGTGAGTTCCAGGACAGCCAGGGCTACACAGAGAAACCCTGTCTCGAAAAACCAAAAAAAGAAAAGAAAAAATAATAAAAAATAAAAAGTAGTGTATGAACACATATGTGGAGGTCAGAGGACAACTTGCAGGATTGGCTGTCTCCTTCCACCATGTGGGTCTGGGCCTGAATTCAGGTTGTCAGGCTTGGTGGCAAGCACCGCCACCTGCTGAGCCATCTCTTTTCTTTCTTTCTTCCTTACCTGTTTTTGAGACAGCCCAAATGACCAAACTGGCCTCAAACTTGTGATTGTCCTGTCTCAGTCTTCTGTATGCTGGGCTTATAGATGTGTGCCACCAGACTCAGCTTGAGTCATCATTATTTTGAAGACACTGCTCCAGCAAATGGACCCAATCACTTTCTTCATGTTGTTCTGTTTTTATTTTTTGGTTTTTCAAGACAGGGTTTCTCTGTGTAGCCCTGGCTGTCTTGGAACTCACTCTGTAGACCAAGCTGGGCTCAAACTCACAGAAATTCACCTGCCTCTGCCTTCCAAGTGTTCATATTGGTTCTAATAACACCATATGAATGCTCATGAACACCATTTGTATAGTGTGAATTCCTGCTGGCCTGGGACAGTCATATCTCGCGTGTATTCTGTGTGTACCAAATGGATGGCCATCCTAACAGGACACTGGCCAGCATGTTGCCATTCTGACATACAGGTTAATGGTATGAGGCACCTCTGCTCTGCCACCTGTTAGATCACAGAGAGGAGGAGTCTGTAAGAAATGAAGTCTCACATCTTCAGCCAGAATGACACCTGTTCACACCCGGAGGCTCCTCTGTCCTGTGCCTCCCTAAGACAGAGGCAAGAGACCTGAAGAGAGAGCAGTGTGTACAGACTGAGCACGCTGTTGACCAGATGAACATTAGAGCAGAACTGAGAGGCTATGGGGAGGACTGGTGTTGAGAGGGATTCCCTGACTTTGTCCACCTCTGCTGCAGTGTGAGGGGGGAAGAGGAAGACAGTAGTGACCTCCCTTTCTCTTCGGGGCCATGAGCTTCAGCTGATCCTCAGCTTCTATGGGAGAGTTCAGCACATTGTGTTTGAATGGACTGACTTTTGGTCACAAACCCTGTGAGCATGGGCCTTGTGTTCAGAGGCTCAGAGTAAGAGCCCACAGACCCACCAGAAGCCCTGAGCCCACCTTCCTGCACCAGCTATTGCCAGCCCAGCCCCACTCACGATGTTGAGGTTAGTGAGCACATAGCGCTCTGTGTCCTCCTGGTGAACCTGGTAAACATCGGGGCCCACAGCTACCAGGAGTTCGAGGTGCAGAATGTCCTCCAAAGTCCTTCTCTGTCTCAGTCTCTGGAGGTGAGAGGAAGGATGGCCTAGGGGAGAAGGAAGAGGCTGAGGACAAAAGTTTTAGAAAGCAGGTGTTTGGAGCTAATGGAGAGGGGCTGACCAGTCAAAAGGAGGATTTCATGTCCACTCCCAGGGCCCAGTTCTCAGCCTGAGGAGTTGGTGAAGGTGTGGACAGGAGTCCCAGCTCAGGCTGGGAAGAATGTAAAGGGAGCAAGGCTTCAACGAATTGAGGCTCTGCCTAAGAGGGGATCTACCTCCCTCTCCCCTGCTCCTCCCATCTGGGAATCTCCTGCTAAGGAGGAGGAGTCCTGGATTCTTTCTTTGGTGAGAGGGAGGGGGGAATACAGGCCCAAGACAGGGTCCTGCATAAGAGCCCTGCTTTTCCAGGATCCAAAGTGGGTGGACTGCAAGTTGCCTACTGCCTTTGGTCCTTGCCTAGGGGCTGGCTCAGTTCTTGGCAAAGTAGTCTAAGCCTTGGAGTGGTATTCCATAAATGAGCCAACAGGAAGAAGGACAGACAGCTCTGGTCTCCGGACCTCAGGAATCCAGCTCCGTGCTCACTGTCTTGTGAGCAAAGGACTAGGAGCCCAGGGAACAGTGTCCTAGACCCTCAGGAGCCCAGAGGTGGGAGGACTCCATGATCCAGACAATGTGTATCCTTCCCAGACCTCAGAAGAGCTGGGTGTAAGTAGGAGGGCATCTCCTAGTGGTCTGCACCCTAACTTCTAGCCTCCTCTGTCTCTGGACCTTGCCCATATCCATGTGGTGTGTGTATGGAGACCAGAAGTCAACTGCAGGTGTTATTCCTCAGGAGTCACCCATCTTGTTTTTTAAGACAAGATCTCTTACTGAGACCTAGGGCTCATGAACTAGGCTAGGTTGACTGGCCCGTGTATTTTGCTGGCTAGTGGTTAGAACAGAAAGGATTATGAAATAAACCATTTGCGACCAGTTTTTCTGTGGTCTTGGAACGATGCACACTGGGTTCTGCTTCTCTTCAGTACCAGAATTAGAAATATGTACTTCTATACCAAGCTTTTCTATATGAACACTGGGACTAGAACTCGGGCCCTCATGTTTCCACACTCAGAAGCACTTTACCAGGTGAGCTGGCTCAATGTTCTATCCCCAACCAGGGTTTTAATCAAAACCACCAACTGTTCCTCTGAGAAAAAGGATGACATCCTGAGAGGCAGGGCTATAGGTCCTGGGAAGGCCTTCACCGCGAGGAGCACTACAAGACGGGAGCCAGAGTTGCTTGGCCTGTTACTCACCTTGTTCCCAACGAAGGAATAAATATTTACAGCTATGGCCAGAAGTGGCAAGTTCCTGAAAATCAGCCAGCCCCCTGGAGGCCATCCACAAGATAAGGAGGCCAGCTGATGAACACCCCCTCACTTGTGAAACTAAACAGAAGCCTGAGGTCAGGACTCCAGTGCAGCCAGAACACCCAGAACAAGTATTATCAAGTTGGCAGGAAGTGATGACGCTAATTAACAGAGAGAGACTAGCTTCTCTGACTTCCTCCTTCTGTGACTACCAGACCCCTCATGGCTCTGAATCAGTGGGAACTCCCTCAGTCCCCCACCCCTGGCTCAGAGCGCGTCAGGACAGCTACCTGTGAGTGGAGCAGCATGGCGGCCAAAGTAAGAAGATACGTCCTTGGGCTCCAGAGCTGGAAGAAAACTCTGCAAAACAAATGACACAGAAGAGAAGGAGGAAGGACACAGGGCAAGAAAAGAGGACAACAGAGATATAGGGACAGAGAGTGAGGCTGCAGGACCTAGGTAGGGCTGCAAAAAAATGGAGTCTATCTTGTTACCAGAGTAAACAAATTTCCTCATCATCAAGCAGAAAGACCACACCCACTCTACCCAAGAGCTTTGGCAGCCCCCCTCCCAAGTGATTGCAAGACCCAACACCAGATCTTGTGTGATCCCACCTTCTGGAAATCAGAGAGCCCCCAGCAGCCCAGAATGAAGATGGCACCCGTGAGGATTCCTCTGATACTGGCAGCATGAAAAGGCTGGCACATCAACCATAGGCAAAGCTGGCTCATTCTTAGAAAAGGCAGCCGATGGCCGGACAGGCACCCTGGTGACTGGGATTATGGTTAGTGTGCAATGTGACAGACTTGCTGGCTGGGCGGGACGTCGGGCAGTGTTTACTCTTGGGAGCTTCCTCCCAGGGCAGGGCTATCGGGTGGGCAGCAAGCAGCCTCTGCTAGGAACTTGCCTGGAATGATTCCCAGTTGAAGAGCACCCCAACCTTGTCCTGCACCAAGAAAGTCCCACCTGTGCACATCTAGCCTCCTGGGAAGGTCTGGTCTAGCAGTTCAGTCTGGACAAGAGCAAGCCCTGATAGGACCCTGGGCCCGTGGGCTCGTGTGTAATGACAGGTCCTGGACTGCTCCTTTGGAATCTGACTAACCAAAAAAAAGGACGCACTAAGAACATGACAGTTCTGTCCCCTCAGCCTGCCTCTCCTCTGGCACCTCCATTTCTAGGCTTTGTCTGGATCTCCTGTCCCTTTACCCCTGGCAGAGACTGCCTCTCGCTGCACTTGCAGACACCCTGTGCCCTCAGCCCTGATTCCTACCATCTAGAGACTATCCACCTGGTCTGCACCTGCAGCTGGTGGGAGAGGCCTGGAGCAGGTAAGTGGCCCTACATCTCTGCAAGCACTGTCACAAGTTGCCTGGCATGCCACTGCACCTCCTGGGAATTTTTCATCCATTTGCTCCAAAATACTCCAGCACACCCTTCACTCTGCCAGTACCCTATTACTGTTGGGACCTTTGGGGACTTAATCTTAGTGGTCAACAAGATTGTATCTGGAATAGACTAAGAGATGGCATACCTCCAGATGGATCTAAAGGTACCTCCTGGAAAGTTTAACTGAGAGAAGACCCTCCTCCAGAGTGAGCAGTACTTCCTGGCCGCAGCCCTGCCTGCTTTCACTCCTTGCTCATGAGTACATGTATCCTGTTGCTGCTGCTATTACCACCACCGTCCTTCAGGGACAGCAGAGCCCAGCTTTTTTGGCCTTCTAACGCAGAATGGAGACAAGAGACTCTTCAGAAATCCTCCAGGCCTTCAGTGCCAACTAGAACTGCCGGCACATCCAGCCTCACGGACTGAGCAGTTACCAGGTGAAAGGTTATTTTTTCTGCTGCCACAGGTGAAATGAGCCAATTTATGGCAGATTCGATTATATTGAAGGCAGGTTTCTTGCTCTTGGGCAAGTTCACTGGCCCTGAGGACTGAGGCCGGGGAGTGGCCGTGGGGAAGCGGGGAGGGAAGGAAGGGAGCAAGAGAGAAAGGGCATGCGTGGAGAGAGAGAAGAGAAGGAGGATGAGGAGAAGAGGAGATAGCAAAATGTCTGGATTATATAGAGAAGAGCCTCTGAGGGAAGGGCAGCCCAACCCCTGGGCTAGGTTGTGCCAGGGTATGCCAGGCAGGGACTGAGGGATGCTGGGAGAACCTGGAGGCCAGGCCTATTTTGGTATGTAAAACATGCACTTTAGTCCCTTGTCTTGGGGTCAAAAACCAAATACCAGGTTCTCAACCTCCAAGGACACAGACAACCATTGTTGCACTACCTAGCTTCAGTGGCTATTCTTGGTTGTCAACTTGACTACATCTGGAATTAACTAAAAACCCAAAATTGCTGGGCACTCCTGCAAGGGTTTTAGTTAATTGGATCATTTGAGGTAGGAAGATCTAAATTTTGGCCAGGGAAGCCCATATAAAGGACAGGAAAGAAAGGAAGGAAGGAAGGAAGGAAGGAAGGAAGGAAGGAAGGAAGGAAGGAAGAAAGAAAGAAGCAAGCTTTTGCTCTTCTCTAGATTCTGATGGCATGTACTGAAGACCCAGACTGCCTGAGGCGTCCAGCCTCCTGACTGAACGGCTTCTGGAAGCTTGGACTTCCTGCTGGGAGACAGCCATTGTTGAACTGCAAGGTGAGAGTCACCGCAACCCAGCCTGTCTCAAAGGCAATGCTCCCATTTTTGCTCCCGAATTCTGTTAGCTTCGTCAAGCCAGGTTCACATTCCCAGGCACACGCCTACCCTTCCCTTCCAAATGTTCTCTTAATTGTCTGTTAAACAGGTAAAAGAGTGTAAAACTTGCTGTTATTTTAACCAAAGTGCCCAAGTTACAAAATATACAACTGATGCCTGCAAAGCCCTCATTAACTTCATGCAGCTGACCCGCTCCTTTGTTCCCCTATCACCTTAAGCTCCAGACCAATGTCTAGAGAGATGAGTTAAGGGCCTTGAAGCCAAGTGTCCTATCAGAGGCTCAGTCTTCAACAGATAACTCTCTTGCTTCACCCTTAATGTCAAAGTAAAATCGGATGACCCCACAGGTCTCCTAAGACCCCCCACCCCTGTTTTGTAGTTTCACCCTTTAAAAATGCAAGATAGTTTCCCCTTGTGGACACAGTTCAGACCCTGAACCAGCCACCTTCTGGAGCACTCAGAAAATAAAGCTTTTGTTTTTAAAGCTTTCTGTCTCTGAAGTGAGTTTTCTTGGCTACCACCCCAACCCAACAGAACTAGCCAAGCCACAGCCTGTAAGCCAATTTAATAAATTCCCTTTAGATAGGTAGGTAGGTAGGTAGGCAGGCAGACAGACAGACAGATGTTAGATAGATTCATCCTATCAGTTCTGTTCCTCCAGAGAGCCCTGGCCTGCAGCATGGAAGCCGATCTACTAAATCCCCTTTGTGGCGTAAGTCATACAACCATTCTGCTAGAAAACCCTGACCATATCAACGTCAATGCCCCTTGAAGCCCAAGAAATTTTGAAGACTTGATCACCAGCTTGTAGGAGCTGGTGGGACCTTTCAGAAGTGGGAATTAGTGGGAAGAAGTTAAGTCCTTGAGACTGTGACCTTTAAAGGCCAGTTCTGTCCTTTCCAGCTCACTGATTTCTGGCTGTCATGAAGTAAGCAGCTTTGCTCTTTCATATCCTTCTTCCACGATACTCTGCCTCGTTACAGGTCTTAAGCAACCATAACTGAAAACCATAGGCTAAAATTAACCTTTCCTCCTAATAAACTTGATTACCTCAGATATTTTGTCACAGTGATAGGAAACTGACTCCACCCCTTAGTGATGACTACCCATGTCTCCCCAGATAAATCTGCAGCGTCTCTTACCCCCTACACAGGGAGGTGTGCACCTGTCTGTGCTGGCCCAGACCGGTTCTGGGTCCCGCCTACCCACTGGCTTCCTTGAGATGCATTTTTGTGAAGAACGTTTTCTTTGTTTATTTTTATTTGTGTGTGTGTGTGTGCCTGCTTGTCTGAATGTGCACACTATGTGAGTACAGGCGTCCTCAGAGGCCAGAAATGGGCGCTGAACCCCCAGTGTGGGTGCTGGGAATCAAATACCAGTCCTGTGCAAGAGCAGTAGGACTTTTGACAACAGAATGACTCTTCAACTCCTAGGGTTTTATTTTTAGTTTTGAATTATGTGTGTGTGTTATCACTATGGGGGTTGTGTATGAGAGTACAGTACAGGCTGAGCCATGCTTTCAGCCTGTCTCTCTGACGTGTTGCTCCTTCGGCACTCCTCTTTCCCACTTACATTTTGCCTCTGCCCCTCTACTAGATTCACCCACATTCCACATGCATTTATCTGAGCTCCTGCAATGGATAAGAAAGACATTGTACTAGACCCTGGGGAAGTAGCTATGAGCCAATCAGAGAACCACTGTGGCTGCTCCAGGCAGAGAATCAACAGCAAACTAAACAAACGCACTCACCATACAGTGTTAGGAATTGGTTCTAATGCTTTGTCTTAATTCGGCTCCCAGAATCACACAGGAATCGGTCACACAGGCTCGTTCAGACACTAAAGGAAGCCTGCCCCCAGTTGGCTATGATTGGGAAATAAAGTTGCCAATGGCCAATGGCTGGGCAAAATGAAAGAGGCAGAACTTTTACACTCCACAAGCTAGGACGGAGGGAGGAGAGGAGGAGAATCGACACAGTGGGGAAGCAGAGGCAACAGATGTAAAGGCTTCAGGAAAGAAAGCAACCAGTCATGTAAGAATTCGGGAAAGCAGCCGAAAAGGCCACTCCCCTGATTGGGTCTGGGGTAGCAGAGATGAAATGTTGATTTAGCAAATTTATTCAGGAAAGGTGGAGGGGGGAATGTATGCTAGCAGTGGGGAGGTTAGAAATGTGTGGCCATTGATCAGTCAAGATATATCAAAATTAGTTGGTGTGTGTGTGTGTGTGTGTGTGTGTGTGTGTGTGTGTGTGTATGTCTATGTGTGTGTCTGTAATTCACCGCTACAATACAGAGTACATATTCTATCTGACCACAAAGATTAAGGCTGGATATCAACAACAAAAGGAATGACTGAGAATATTCAACTTCATGGAAGCTTGGCCATTCTCTTACTGAATGGAAATCTGGTCAAGACAGAAATCAAGAAGGAAATTTTAAAACTTTTAGGGTTGGATGAAAATGAAAACACAACATATTCTAACCTATGGGGCACAATGAAGGCAGCCATAAGAGGTAAGTTCATGCCACTAAGTGCCTACATTAAAAAAATAAAACGATATATCTCATATTAGTAACTCAGTGACACATCTAAATATCTGAAAACTGTAAAAAAAAAAAAAGAAAGAAAGAAAGAAAAGAAAAACAAAACAAACAAAAAGAAGAAAGAAAAGAGAACATCCCCTCCCAAAAAAAAAAATCCAAGAAGAAATAATTGCTGGGCAGTGGTGGCACACACCTTTAGTCCCAGCACTTGGAAGGCAGAGGCAGTCATATCTCTTAGCTCAAGACAGAGTGAGTTTCAAGACAGCCAGAGCGGCACAGAGAAACCCTGTCTCAAAAACCAAACAAACAAAAACAAAAAGGAAAGAATGAAAAAAGAAATAGCAGATACGAAGAAATAATCAAACTCAGGTTGAAATCCACAAACAAAAACAATACAAAGAATCATAAAGTGAAGAGTTAGTCCTCTGAGATAATCAACAAACTTTCAACTAAATTAACCAAAGTACAGAAAGAAGATCCAAATCAATAAAATTAGAGATGAAAAGAGAGACAACAGACACCAAGGAAACAGAGAGTAATAAAAAACATATTCCACCAAACTGGAAAACCTAAAAGAAACTGATGAATTTCTTAAAATATATGATCTACTAAAGTTAAATAAAGAGGAAATAAACTAAACTAGGTCTGTAACCCGTAGTTATGAGAGTAATCAACCACCCTCTGGTTGGATTTAAGGCCTACTCCATGAGTGGGAGCCATACAGGTCACTGCTACATTGGCTAAAACCTGAGACTACATACGTCGTAGGCCTAGGGGAAGAACAGCTACTTTTATTCTGTTAAAGGGACATAGCAATAAAATGACTCCTAATGACACTGATATCCCCGTACATCAGTGCATCCCTCAATCTTCATTAAAGACACTTCTTGCAGTAGACAAGAATTAATTCTCCTCAAGGCTTAGGGATTTATTTGGAAGAGGAGGTGAGAGTCAGAGTTGACGGATGACTCCAAGGAAACTGTCTTTCAGCTACAGTAGGACTGATGCACATTTAAACTCGCAGTGACTGTGGCAGCATGCCCAGGGCCAGCACAGGGTCAAGCCGGACAAAACCCCAGCACGGAGAAAATAGACACAAAGCCCACCCCTAATAAACTGATAACCTGTTTGGAAACATTAAGTTTTTTCTAGTAGAATGCCATTGGGTATATTAATCACTGTGATGGTTTGTATATGCTTGGCCCAGGGAGTGGCACTGTTGGGAGGTGTGGCCTTGTTGGAGTAGGTGTGTCCCTGTTTGCATGGGCTTAAGACCCTCATCCTAGCTGCCTGGAAGTCAGTCTTCCACTAGCCACCATCAGATGAAGATGTAGAACTCTCAGCTCCTCCAGCCCCATGCCTGCCTGTATGCTGCTGTGTTCCCACCTTGATGATAATGGACCGAACCTCTGAGCCCCAATTAAATGTTGTCTTTTATAAGACTTGCCATGGTCATGGTGTCTGTTCACAGCAATAAAACCCTAAGACAACCACACTCCAGGATAGGCCCAATGTCCAGGAGTAGTTGACCGAGACAAAAACAGACTCCATGTGGGATTTTGTTTTATTATTTGTGTTTATTTGGATTTGGGGGGGGGGGTTGGAGGGTGGGGGAAGGGAGGGAGAAAGAACATGAAGTTGGGTGGGACTGAGGTGGGGTAGGGAGGATCTGGGGAGATGGTGGAGGGAAAAACATCATCAAATTGTATTGCATGAAATTTTTAAAAAGAAAATAAGATGAATATTGACATTACAGGCTACAGAAGTCAACAAATGAGTTAAAATCCCATTTCCTAGGCTGGGGGTATAGATGTAGAGAGAGTACTTGAGAAGTGTGTGTCGAGCCTTAGGTTTGATAGCACTAACAGAAAAATGAAAAGAAATAAGTCCCAGCTCCACCATAATAACTATGTGACCATGAACACATTATTTAGAGTTTTCTAACCTTCTATTATTCTATCAGTAAAAGTTAGTATTAAAACAGCTACTTCTGCAGGATGCAGCAGTACGCATTCCAGCCCTTGGGGAGGTAAAGACATCTCTTGAGTTTGAGGCCAGCCTGGTCTACATAACAAGTTCCAGGCCAGCTGAGCTACATAGTAAGACCCTGTCTCAAACAAACAAACAAACAAACAAACAAACAAACAAAACCCAGCCACTTTGTATATTATTGAAATTAAATAAATCAAAGTATGTAAAAATAGTTGTCACACAGTAAATGTTCAATAAATGAAAGGTTTGGTTACTATCAAGAGGTCATACCAGAGAGCATTCCGTAATGAGAATGGAGTAATCATGAAATAATTTTTTTAAAAAACCTGTGTTCTAGGCATATAATACCTTGAGAAAACAAAACAAAACAACCCTCAAAAAACCCACTTTGATTCTAGACCTCAAACTACTACAGAAAGCTAAGCTAGTGCTAAATTTGCTATTTACAAAATTTTGTTTCTCTCCTAGTCATTGAACTCATCTGGATTCCTGGGTCTTTAACTTAAGAGGGAGAGGGGTGCCGAGGGTGTTTGGCACTTACCCCACCACTACCATGACCACCACTAAAGGGACTCTGGCCAGACTGAGACGGTGAGCATGGCTCTGGCAGGCCTTGCCCTTCCCCCATTTCCTCTGCCTTGCTAAAAAACCATCAGATTACATTCCTAAAGCTAGACACCAAGGTGTAGTCTCTTATTTGGCCTCTTCTTCCTCCTGAGGCTGACTACCAAGGTCCAGCTATCAAAGCATTGAGGTCCAACAAGCAAAAGCTCCCTTTGACTCACGTAATTAACACATCCAATTAAAATCAAACAGTTCATCCTTTGTACCTTCATAAACTGCCATTTTCCTATGTGTCACTCCTGTTTCCTCACTATCCAGAGGTAGTCCTTTGTCCCCAGGACAAATACTCTGCTCCCTCTCCTTTATCTTCTATCTCTTGTCTATGTCTCATATTTCCTGCTCTCTGTTCCTCTGTGGCAAATAAATCTCCTTTTGTAAGGGTCCATGATTCCCCGAAGAATGACACCCCAGATGTAAACGCAAAGAGTGTTTTATTCTGCAGAAGTCCAGCGTGCTGGGGTCTCTCATTACCAAAATAGAGAGACCACCAAGTGAGCTGACATTGGAAGTCGGGGTAGATGAGCTTTATATTACTCATCTCTAGGCATTCCAGAACCATTATCTGAGTGTGAAGGCTGGAGCCTGGGTTTTTTCTATTAGTAATTGACTTGCCTGGATTTGCCCAGTTCTTAGGCCTAGTCTCTTTAACTGCCAATATGAAATCTGTCGTGGAATCAGCCTAGCCTTCTCACTGTGCTGAGAACTTGGTCTTGGGGGCGGGAGTGTGTGTCCTGATTGGATACTTTTCCTAACAACCACCACCAAGGGGCTCCCTAATCTTAAATTGGCTTTGCTGCATATATGTAGGCAGAGAAACCCAAGAGCAAACTATTCGACTGCGACTGCCTCATTTGTGTTAAGTATCACACTATCGGGGTCAAGTATAGATTGCCGGTCATTTATTAACACTGAAGTTAAGAATTAAATTTTGCTTTATCATTATTATCGGACACTGCTGGCGTGCCTTTGCAGCCAGTTTGGCAGATGTGGGGAAGGCCTCCGTATTCACTATGTGGTTGTGCATAGGGCAGCCTACACAAGCCCCGCTTCCGCCCCATCAGTCCTTCCTTGAGTGCCACACCGAGAGTATTCCCCCAGCCGTTTCCGGTGTCCCAGCGTCTCTTCATTCGCGCCCGGAACACCAGATCTTTGTGAAGGTCTGGGCTCCCTTCTGTCAAATTCTAGGTAGCCAACCGCAGCGCTGCTAGCCAGGGCAGCCAGCCCGTACAGTGCTAACTAGCAGTCTGGTCGCCGAGTCCGCAAACGTGCGGAACCAAAGATGCAGACTCAGTTTCTAGCAGGTCGCGAAGAGAAGAGCAACCCGGCTATCTCATGCGCTGTGGAGGCACGCTTGCCTCCTTGGGTAGGCTTCTGCGATCGCCAGAGTCGGAGTCTCTTCCCTGCTGGCTCGGGCTGCGGAGAGCGAGAAGATGAAGACGAAGGCCACCGGGCCGGTGCCCCAACCTGGGCCTATCAGGAAGCTCGCTAGGAAGAAAGCCAAGAAGAAGTTCAGGAAGAGCAAAGCGCTGGGAGGAAGTGGGACTCCGGGAAGCCGCCCGGCAGCTGTGGCAGGCCGACCGCCCAAGGCCCCAGAGAATTTTTCTCAAAATTGGAAGGCGCTGCAAGAGGTGAGACTGGCGGCAGGCCACCTTCATCCCGAACTTTCAGTCAGGTAGCCACAGACCCCGAAGGAGGAAGGGATGTTACTCTCTGCTTCACTCATTCTTTTTCTCAATCATAAATCACATATCTAGGTTGCCACCCTGCCAACGTCTTAAACTGTGCCCTAGAACTCTGGCCCAGACTGCTCTGGAACTCATGTAGCTCAGGGTATACCCATGCTAGTAGTTCTCCTCCTACGTTAGGTAGCCTCCCCAATCCTGGGACACTATCACCCTCACTCATGAACGCCTACATACATTAGATGCCTTTACTGGCCCTGTTTCTTAGATGTGGAAATTGTGACATAGGGCTTAAGGGATAGTGAGCATGCATTCACTCAACTGACCTTTAGGTAGTCTTCTGGAGTGTATGTCATGGAGCCTCAGTTAATAAGAAAGACAATAAGGAATTTCTTGAGCTCCATAACAACACCCCACCTTGTTCCTTAGTGTGGATTTTCCTATTTGGATAGTCTGGGCTCTGTATGCTGGTTCTTGTTCTTTCTCCCAAGAAAGTAAAGGAAAATTAAATGTACATGGAGTACATAGTTACTATAGGAAACTTGGAGTTGGCTCTGGTTTCTACAAGAATCTAAATCCTTCAGGTCTTTTAACTATTAGGGGAGCAGATAAGTAGAAACTCGGCTGCAGCATCTCTCAGCTGGCTGCCATCTTGTTGTGGTCTTAACTCGGGATTTGAACACAGGAAGAAATTGTTCTCTTGGACCTCTCCTCTGCCTGGATCAACCGTCGCTGGTTTCACAGGACTTCTTTCTTTCCGTTGAACTCCCTTCCTCCAGGTCTTCCTCAGGCTCTGAGCTATAGCCAACCTCCAGAAATAGTGTAAAGGAAGGGATCATTGTGTCCCACAATATTGACCATGGAAGTCACTCTAAATGTAACTCCAAATAAAGAAGTGAAAACCGCCATTTGCGCTGGCAATGGGAAGCGTGTGGATAAGTTACACATGTACACAAGTTTCTTTAACCCGTAGTCTGTCCGTTCAAAATTTAAATGTGGCTTTTAAAAAAAACAATAAATGTGGCTTATATATAATTTTATTCCATTAGCTGCTGAAACAAAAGCCACAGGCCCCAGAAAACCCTCTTGTCTCTCAGATGGATGACAAAGTACACCCCCAAATCATCCAGCAGAACAGAAAAAAGACCTCAGATGAATCAAAGGGAGACAAGAAGAGGACAGAAAAAGACAAGACCACTGGGGGTTCTGATACATCTGTACCTAAGAAGGACAGGAAGATACTAGTACCTCCCACAAATACCTCTGGAACAGAGCAGAAGAAAGGAGCCAAGAAGAGGACATATAGTGACATCTCTTCTCATCAAGGGGACATCAAGCATAAGTGGAAAGCTAAGGAGGCAGCTGTCATCTTGAATCAGCCCACGCCCACTGAGTGAGTATCAGCTCTGCTGTGGTGCCTGAATATCCTTTGCTACTGGGCCCACAGATACAGATGGTCCTGAATGCTCATGTGGCCTCCACTGTCTTCAGCACCACCATTCCGCCCTGGTACAGTCTTCTCACCCAACCCTATGATGTTTGTTCTGTTTGTTCGTTCATTCGTCACTTGTTTCTCCTAGAGTGTGGGTTGCTGAAGGCAGACCCTTTTATACAGTCTTTGGGCCCCAGTATAGAGCTTAGCACAAGGTAAGAACCAACAAAAACTCCTGTGAAACCTATTCCTGCCTTTTTTGCCAGTTGATGGCTTTGGGTAGGTTTCTTGCATCCTTTCTTCCTCGGTGTGGTCATCTGTAAATTAAGAAGACTGAAGTGCACCATGGATTGCTTAGTATCTTTTGGCTACTTCATAAGCACTGTGGTAACACCTCACCTGGAGGAGATGTGCTTATAAAGCAGGCTGGCTTCCTGCTGCCTAGGCTTTTCCTGCCTTTCCTTGAACCTAAAGAAAACCTTGGCCTTGGATTATGCAGTGGAGGGCGTGGGCCCCAAGGGGAAGGAGAACATATCCCTGGGATTGGGTATGAGAAGTGTGTTTATGAGAGTTGTGTCAGGTCAAGCTAAGTGAGCCCATGACAGGCTACAAGAGATAGTTGCTGAAGGGTAAAGGGACATGAGTTTAACTGCCTCTTCTGAGTTGTATAGGCAGGCTGGATTGGAGAGACTACAAGGCCCCTCCCTCCTAAGGCTGGACATTACTTTAGCGTGTGTGTGTGTGTGTGTGTGTGTGTGTGTGTGTGTGTGTGTGTGTTGGGGGGGATCAGGGTATCGTAGTGAAGAATGCAAATGAACAGGAAGCATGAGGCCCATCAGTTGAGTCTTTTTGAGTAATGATACTGAAGTCAGACTGGAAAGCTGGAATTCACCAGATAGCCATGAAGCACCCAATATCGACTCTCTCTCACTCTTCCAAAGTGTGAACACTGCAAGGCACAGGACCCTTTGCAAATCAAAAGAACAATGGTGAGGGCTGGAAAGATGGCTTAGTGGTTAAGAGTGCTGGCTGCTCTCCTAGAGGCCGGAGTTAAATCTCCAGTTTCAGAGATCTGATGCGTGCCCTCTTCTGGATATCAGGCACCTGGCATGCAAGTGATAAATACAGTGCGTGGGTGCACGCAGGCAAAACAGCCATACAAATAATAAAGGAAATAAAGAGCAACAGTAAGAGGAAATCGCACAGCAGGTTCAGCTGGACTGAGCGTGGAGGGGAGAAATCCTGCTAGCCTCTATGGTGCTGCCCCTCACTGCCAGCCCTCCTGCTCCTCACACCCTACCCGGTGGGCAGAGGTCCTTTCAAGAGGCATCCAGTACCCTGGGTCTTTTCACAGCCAGGTGTTTTCATCTTTGTCTCATAGGGAAGACATCTGGTTTGATGATGTGGACCCAGATGATATTGAGGCTGCCATAGGCCCAGAAGCAGCCATGCTGGTACGGAAGAGGCTGGGGCAGAGCAAGAGTACCATCTCCCTGGTGAAGGAACAGGCCTTTGGCGGGTAAGCTAAGCTGGGGCCATGGCTGCTGGGAATGTTATTCCTTCTGGGGATGGAATCTTGGGAGGAGGAGCAAGCACTGAGCCATGACTGCTCAGCGGGGTCTTAGGGGTGTAGAATGAGGCTTGGCTTACTGGCCTAGAATCCCAGCCATGATATTTATTACACTGGGGCCTTTGGTTCCCCTAGCCTGACAAAAGCCTTGGCCCTGGATTGTGAGATGGTAGGCGTGGGTCCCAAAGGGGAAGAGAGCATCGCAGCCCGTGTGTCCATCGTGAACCAGTATGGAAAGTGTGTTTATGACAAGTACGTCAAACCAACTGAGCCAGTGACTGACTACAGGACAGCCGTCAGTGGGATCCGGCCTGAGAACCTGAAACAGGGTATGACTGATGTCCCTAAGATTTGAGTGTAGCAGTGGAGATGGTAGCAGGGCTCATTTCTCTTCTACTTCTCCTTTTGTGTTCCGGAACATGGCATGGCAGGGGCCCTGACACTGCTTACCTCTTCCTCAGAGTAGCAGGCACTGCAGATACAAAAGGTGCCGTTCCTGGCTGTTTTGCTGCTTGTGCCCTGTGCTCTTGGATTGTTTTGTTGTGTGGCAGTAGGGAATAAACTGGAGTGAGTGTGTTAAGGATCAGGAGGGAAATCTTGGAGAGTGACTAGGCTACATGGTGGGAGCTGGAAGGACAGATCACAGGTCTCTTTGAGAAACTATTGCAGTATTGGTAGAGAGGCCTCCAGCAGGATCCTTGTGGTCATGACATTGAGAGGTCAGAAGACTGGTTCCGAAGCAGGAGCTAGACAGGGAGCTAGCTGGAAGAAGTGAACCAACATGGCAGACGGAGGCGGGTCTGATTTGTAATAGGCGAGGACATCTAGGATGCTTGAGCCTGCGTCCTAGAGAGACCCGGAGACCACTAGGAATGCAACCTGTAGTCTTTTTCCCATTCCTCACCACCCATTGCCTGTTTGCTTCTCCTGGTACCCATGGCCAACCAAGTGGCTCTGTTGTTCCTTAAACCATAAGCTGGCTACAGCTCTTTCTTTCTATCTCAGAAGAGAGGCTGGTCCTTTAGCTCTGAATAGAGTTGGGCAGTGAAGTGGTTTTGGAGCCCATTCTAGTAGAAGTAGGGTCAGGGTGGTCCCCAAAGGATGTCTGCTGGGAAAGAGCAGCACAGCAGACCCATGTAACCTTCCTTGCACTGTCTGTGGCGGAGATCCAGTCTGAGTCCACTTAGGAAGTCCTAAGTATGGGAATGGGAAGCATGTCGAGTGTCCTGAAAGTCTAAATGCTCCTGGACTTGTAGGCTAGCAGCAGTAGCTTGCTAACTGGTGCAGTCCACTGACTGTGATTGGCTTTGAGTGGAGCTCTTGTCTTTTATTCTACTGTCCCCAGAAGTGGGAGCAAAGCACAAGGCACAGTGGGGTCCCTCCTAGCCTTTCACTTCCCTGGGGAAATGGACACTTCTAGGAACATACTTCCCACCACAGCTTTGTGTATCATGAAGGGCCTGACCTGTTGTTGCCAGTCTGGCCAGGGATGGAAGGAACTTCCCTTAGAATCTCCATGTGTTATGTGTTGTTAACCATTTCTTCATTTGGTTTTCAGGAGAAGAGTTTGAAGTTGTGAAGAAGGAAGTGGCAGAAATGTTGAAGGGCAGAATCCTGGTGGGGCATGCGCTACACAATGATCTAAAGGTGCTGGCTCTCCCACGGGAACCACACGCAGCCTTACATCCCTGTCTCCATGGGAACCACACACAGCCTTACATCCCTGTCTCCATGGGAACCACACGCAGCCTTACATCCCCGTCTCCGTGGGAACCACACGCAGCCTTACATCCCCGTCTCCATGGGAACTACGCACAGCCTTACATCCCTGTCTCCATGGGAACTACACGCAGCCTTACATCCCTGTCTCCATGGGAACCACGCGCAGCCTTACATCCCTGTCTCCATGGGAACTACACGCAGCCTTACATCCCCGTCTCCATGGGAACCACGTGCAGCCTTACATCCCTGTCTCCATGGGAACCACACGCAGCCTTACATCCCCATCTCCATGGGAACCACGCGCAGCCTTACATCCCTGTCTCCCTGGGAACCACACGCAGCCTTACATCCCTGTCTCCAAAAGCACCACTCGGGGCTTTTTCATTTTGATTTTTTATCTCGACTTGGGATTTCTCTAAGAATAATGTCAGGTACCTGAGATCTGGCTGTGTTCAAGAGATCACATTAGGTAGTTTTTGGAGTCCTGACTACATTGGGGTTTCAGTGCCAGAGTACTGACAGCTCAAAGTAGGGGAACTTTGAATGTCACATGGCAGATGGCCTGATGTCTAGCTGTGTGCTCCATGGCCTGAGACAAATCTATGTACACTGTCCAAGTCCTAGGGTTCTCATGTGTCCAGTTTATGTCTGGACATTGCTGGGATGCTGGAAGCCCACCTAGCCTGCGTTTATTAAACGGATCACTTTAAGTTCACAAACAAACTGCTGCCTGGTCCATTTGAGGGTGCAGCAGGAAAATGGGAGCATAGTTGATTTGGTAGAAGGGACACCTCTGTCGTCATCTGGTGTGGTAGACTCCAGAGACAAGGTTTTTTTGTAACCCTGCTATCCTGGAACTCACTATGTAGAACAGACTGGCCTGGAACTCAAGAGATCCACCTGCCTCCTGAGTGCTGGGATTAAAGATTACTTATTTTTATGTGCATTGATGTTTTGCCTACCCTGTGTGACGGTGCCAGATCTCCTGGAACTGGTGCTGTAAACAGTTGTGAGCTCTCATATGGGTTCTGGGAATTGAACCCAGATCCTCTGGAAGGGTTTCAGAGCACCCAGTGCTTTTAACTGCTAAGCCATCTCTCCAGCCCAAGGACTACTAATGCCAGGCATCAGAGCCTTGCTGGGTGCCACCAGGAGTTACATAATGTAAACAGATCGTGTTTAATCCTTTGAGGAAGAGGCTTTTGTGGGTAGCAGAGCTGAGTTTTAGGGTGTTGGGAGGTTCCAGGAGATCTGTAGGTATGCACTCAGATGACTCCCCAACTATTCCTCAGCATCCCAAGTTTCTGAGTTGAATGTTGCTGCTGCTTTAGCTGTCCCTATAGGAAAGGAACTGGATGGGCATGTGTTTCCTCAGGGTGTCATTCTAGCTAGTCACCTCCTTTACAGGCTGGTCACACAACCAGCCAGTTAGGTGACTGAGCTCAGAGGACTCTAGCCAGTGCTAGGGCATGTGACGCCTAGCTTCTGCCCTTTTAGATTCCTGCTGATTAGACAGTGGACATTGTCCTTCCTGGATGTGATCTGTAGTGCCACTGTATTCATGTGTTTCAGAAACCTCTAGATGGGAGTTTAATTCCCATTCAAATGTTTGGGGCTCGAGATGGATGTAGCTCAGTGGTGGGACGTGTGCTTCGTGTATATAAGGCCTGGGTTCCATCCCAGCACCAAAAAAGAAAATAACAAATGTTTCAACAATTAAAAATTAGCCAGAGTCACCTGTTCACTGATATGATGAGTCACCTTAAAGAAGACTGCCACCAGGGCCACACCTGCCTCCTCTAGTGGGTCACTTTTTTGGACTGTATGAGTCTAGAAGTCAGTTACATTGCAGGGTGGGCTGGGTTTTTTTGGGTTTTTTGGTTTTTTTGGGTTTTCGAGACAGGGTTTCTCTGTGTAGCCCTGGCTGTCCTGGAACTCACTCTGTAGACCAGGCTGGCCTCGAACTCAGAAATCCGCCTGCCTCTGCCTCCCGAGTGCTGGGAGCAGGGTGGGCTGTTAAATTTCGTGTCTTGCTTCCCCATGAACAACCAGCTCAGAAGTCGGTTGCAGGTTGACTTTTTCTCAACATCATTGATGTCAAGATTTTATTTATTTATTTTTTGAGACAGGATCTCACTATATAGTCCTAGCTTGCCTTGAACTCACAAGAGATCCACATGCCTTCACCCCCAGAGTGCTAGGATTAAAAGTATGCACCACACCTGGCCAAGATTTTATTTTTATTAGCATGGTTCTGAATATTGGGCATCACCTTAAGTCAGGGCAATTAATTTGAGAGACTGTTTTTTTTTCTGAGTGTTAACAACCTGTAGTGCCTTGTGAGATGATATTTGGAACAGGGAATCCATTGTTGCAGGCTGAAATGGAGATAATTGTCATTTTCTTCTAGGTTCTGTTCCTTGACCATCCAAAAAAGAAAATCAGGGACACCCAAAAATTCAAACCATTCAGGAGTCGAGTAAAGGTATGTAATGAATAAGTCTTGGGCTATGATTAGTCCCTGGCACTGACCCCCCTGGATAAAGGGATTTAGTTTGTTTTGGTTTCTCATTTTAACCTTTAAGAGTGCTTGTCACAGAAGTCTGGCAACCTGATTTTGATCCCTGGAACTCCCATGAAGGCAGGAGAGGTCGTCCTCAGACATGGCTCAGTGGTTAGCACTTGCTACTCTTGCAGAGGACCTCAGTTCAGTTCTCAGCACTCATGCCAGGTTACTCACAATCCCTGCAGCATCTCCAGCCTTCTCAGGCCCTGCAGTTCTGTGCACATACCAACATGCAGCCAGACATACCTATGTATAACTAATAAGAAACTAAAAAAAAAAAAAATTAAGCCAGGTGTGGTGGCTCACACCTTTAGTCCCAGCATTAAGGAGGTAAAGGCAGGTGGATCTCTGAGTTTGAAGCCAGCCTGCTCTACAGAGCGAGTCCCAGGACATCCAGGGCTACAAGGAGAAACCCTATGTTTAAAAAAACCAAAATAATTAAGTGTACTCCACCACTTGGACTGTCTCCAGCCCCAGCTCCTCTACTGGCTGAGGAACAGTGTCCTAAGCCATAGCAGGCTGATGGTCGCAGCCGTATGTGCCGGAAATACTCCTGGTGACAGGGAAACTGCAGGTCGCTTGGGTGTGCACACTCAGGAGCCAACTGTGTGCTCCTTGGGCAGAGCCGTGGAAGCAACCCACTCAGTGGTATCCTTTTCTCTACAGAGTGGACGACCGTCTCTGAAACGACTTTCTGAGAAAATTCTGGGGATCAGGGTCCAACAGGCAGAGCACTGCTCAGTAAGTATCACTGGGTAATGGCCCTGACTTTAACACCTAGGGGTGTTTCACCTGACCATAGAAACAGGAAGGGACCCGAGGTAGGGTAGGCCTGCGGAATGCTGTTATATCTTAAATATTTACATTTAACTTGAACTCAATACAAAGAAACAAAATTCACCAGTCTGATTGAAGGCTACTTGTATACTTCCAGTTATTGGCTAATACCTGAGCTGGGGACTTCATGGTAATGGGGCTCATTGGAAGCACTTGGGAGGCAGAGGCAGGTGGATTTCTGAGTTCGAGGCCAGCCTGGTCTACAGAGTGAGTTCCACTGGAACAGGATCCCGCTACCCCTGCATTGCCACTCCGATGGCCTAGGCTCCGGCATGAGGGGTAGAACCTTTCCAAACCCTGGCAAAGGTGCTTTAGGACTTTGTGATTTGAGGTTCTCAGTCCCAACAGGTCCACCAGGCAGTCTGCTTCAGGAGAACAGGTTCCCCTGTGGTGTAGCCTCTGACTCTTTGAGCCCTTATGCCTGTCTCAGCTGTGTCTGCTGTGAAGCTCCAGCTCCCTCCTGCTGTGGGGTCTCCCTTTCTGCCCCTGTAAACAGAGTGGCTGAGTCCGAAGCACAGGAGTTAGCTTCAGATTCTGCTAAAAATGGTGCCCCGGCCATTTTGTATGGTTTTCTCCCTCACTGTCCTACTATAGTCACCCAGTGAGGTGCGTGTCTCTCCTGGCTTTGCAGCCTCAGAGCTGTGGCTATTGTGAAGACTCAGTAGTTGTAGGGTTACTTCTGTGGCCTATAGTCACGTGTTCTCACTAGCTGGATGGTGACCATTGCCGTCTGTCCCCCAGGTCCAGGATGCCCAGGCAGCAATGAGGCTTTACATCATGGTGAAACGGGAATGGGAGAGCATTATTGCAGACCGGCGTGCCCCTGCCACCACTCCACAGCACTGCAGCGAGTACGCTTAGCGTCATCCTACTGCTGTCACCACCACCCCGTCCTTCAGTGACTCCTCAAGCCAGTGACATATGGGGTGCGGTTATGAGGCCTGTCAAGTCTCTGCACTGCAGGGACTCTGTCTCTGGTGAGCTTTCTCAGAGCCATGGCTGCAGGCCTGTAGCATGTGAGCTGCTGGAACTTCCTCCTGAACTACCAGGGCCTGGTCCCGCACCTGTGTGTTGAGGTAGCCTGATCAGATACGGGGCAGAACTCAGGGGTGTAGGTTCAGAGGAGGGAGAGCATCATTGGAATGGACGAGTGTGCTGAGAGTCTGTGTCTGCTGACCACCTGTGCTACCACTTAACCGTGAGCATAGCTGGTTTCAGCCAGGGCACCCAGCACCTTCCCTTAAGGAGCAAGAAACGTCTTCTCTTGCAGGTAAGGGATAAGCTCCGCTGGAGCTAAGGGATTCAGGCTAAGGGCGTTCAGTCAGCTGCAAGCCAATCTGGCAGCACAGCAGCTGACCATTGAGGACTTTGTTAGTGCTACTGGACTGGAGGTACTTTCTCCCTCCTCTGGCCTTTGCTTGGCCTAGGATGCAAATGTCCAATAATATGTTCTCCAGACAGTTTTTGGGGTGAGCCTTGGGGCACAGATACACTCAGATGTCTAAGATCCTACCACCTGGAACAGAGTAAGCAGAAAGGCCATCTTCCCGCTGTCCTGCCAGCAACAAGTACAGAGTGACTAGTGAACTTTATGGACTTACTGACAACTCTTAGAACCAGTGCACCCGTGCCTATAGTGTCAGATGTCTGCTTTTAATGCAGCTGTGGCTGAGGTGTGACTCAGAGCACGTGTTCACTGTGTGTAAGACCTTGGGTACCATTGCCAGCACTGTCAAAACTAAATGGATGGATAAAAATGGAGCGTGTGGAAGTTCAGTTTTCCATCATCTAGAATTTTCTGAGGCCCTGCAAGGCAGGACCACTGACACCACAGCCAGGCATACCAGGAACAGCCTAGGGCTTCTTTATTAGTCACCATGGAGTGCGAAATACAGTACTGGACCTAGTGATACTTTCTTACCACAGGACCAGAAGGGCAGCATTTCAGGGCCTGAAGACAGGATCTGCCTCAGTGGGGAGGAGACCTTGGGGCTTCAGTGCTGCGGGAGGTTCAAGCTGATCCTCCTGGGGGCTAGGATGTGCTGTAGCTCCCAGTACCTCAAGTATCTCATCAGCATAAGAAATCAGCTCCTGGGAGGAGGAAACAGGAGAACCTTTTGCCACAATGGCTTCAGGATCCAGGAGCAATTGCTTTGATGACTTAACCCCGACGGATGGAATCTTTGAGGTGGTATGGCTGCACTTCCCATTTGGGATTGGATTCAGCCCAGTCACAGGGAAAGGCATCGTGCAGAGCTATGAGTCAGAGCCATGCAAGTGTTCTAGCTTGATAAAGGTGTCATCATTACTTACCAGGCTGGAGGTGAAGCGCCCCCGGATCACCTGGACTAGGTCTTTGATGCCTCCAGACTCCATCTCTGGCAGGATCTCCTCTGCAGGGGAGCAGAGAACATGGTGAGGCTCGGGATCCCTGCCTACCAGCCAGTTAAGGTTGGTCAGGTGCCACTTTGACTCAGAGTGAATGAGTGGCAAGTTACAGGGGTTTGAGACCAGGCTCTGGGGCTCCTTCCCTTCCTGCCACGGAGAGGACAAGGTAAGGGTCCTCACTGTAGGAGGTCAGATGGGCCAACAGCATGCAGAGGTTCTCCACCACCTCAGGGTCATCCTTGTGGAGCTGGTAGATATCTTGGATGAGATGGAGGCCGCTGCTGCCCTCTTCCAGTACTACTATTCGGAAGGCCACCAGTTCTGGAGGAGGGAGGCAAGGAGATGGTGTGATGCAGTTAGTATAGCTCCTTTGCAGATGCCTTTTCTCAGCTCCCTGTACCCAGTGTCCCTGGGAAGTAGCATGGCTGCTCATAGTGTTGCTAGGAAAGCCCTTCTGCCTTCTGTGAAGGCAGCTCCTAAGTCAGGGCTGCCCCCTGCTCTGTAAGGTGTAAGAGGTGGTTGCACCACTTGCTTCTCTACGGCTTTGCACTTGTTAGCAATATGCACCCTGCCCAAGGGAAACACAGGGCTTATGTTCATCTTCCCTGCAAAGAAATGGAAGCCTCGGTGTGGAGCTGTGAAGAAGGGCCTTCTTTGCAGGTGGCCCTCTCACCCTGCAGCAGTTAACTGGACCTCAGAGGGGCTGAAACCTCCCTCACAAGGTACGTTGTATAAGGGTGTCAGGGACAGATCAGGAGGAAATAAGATTCCCAACTGCCCTCCAGGTGGCCCCACCAATTTGAGTAGCCTAGTAGACTGTCATGAGTAGAAATGAGCAGGCGTGAAACCAAGGAGACAGCCTTTGGAGCCCTGATAGACCAGGAGTGGAAACATTCCTACCATATGCTGCTCGTGACCATGGCCTGTCCTGGGGCCCAGGGTTCTCTACAAAGGAAGACCTGCTAGTGCTTAGTGTGAGACCTGGCACAAGCCTGGACATGAGACAGACCTATCTGTAGGAAACCCATGCAGCGGTGGGATGTGTATATGGTGGGAGGTAGTCCTACGACCCCAACTATGGAGACGTCCCAGTGGTGGGTCCTGGAGGCTATTTCTTCCTGTTCTAGTTTGGGGTCACCAGGTGGACATCACTGGAGGGAGCTGGCTTTTGTGCCACCTCCAGGTGGCAGCCTGGCTTGTCCAGACTTACCGGACAGCTTTGTGAGGCTGGCCAAGCCACGGAGTGCATTGTTCACCAGCAGTACTCTGCCAGGGCACAGCTCGATGCTTCTCAGTAACAGCACCACCACCTGCTCAAACTGACTCTCATGTACACAGCCTACAAGGAACAAGCCTTGTTGTCTATGTGTCCAGGCTTACCCTCCCTGTTACCAAGGCCTCAGGCTGCTCACCCAACAAGGACAGCAGCCAGAGCACCGCACAGCCAGCCTCCGCTACTTCCACGTCGTCCTGATGAGTAGCCAACACCCAGGTGACCATGCCTGAGAGCTGTTCCAAGGGCTCTTTGTTCACAGTGACAACTAGACCCAGGACAAAGAGGGGGGACATCAGGCCAGGTATGAACAGAAGCACCTGCTGTCTATGTGCTCCTCTACACTGCTCCATCCCACCAAGAACAACAGAGGAGAATTGAGAGGTTAGATGTACTCAGAGATAGGAAATAGGGCTTTCCACTGCCAGAATTTGCAGTAGAGTCGTCATCAATAGATATGGGGACTTTCAGCATTAGTGGCATTAGCAGGAACTCTGTGGTATTCTGGGGTTGGCATGGCTTAGAGCTCTCTTTCTTTGGCAAGATAGTATCTAGAAGAGAAGGGCAGGCCTAGAAACCCCCATTCAAAACCCAAACCAGGATAGGGCCTCAAATGCTCTAGTGACCTCTGGAGCCAGGGGCAGCCTACTCATTGGACAAGGTGTCCTAACTTATCCCACTTGTGTCTCACTGTATCCATGTACTAGGCTCCCCAACAAGCCCCATGGGGCCTGGGATTGCTCTCCTCTGCTTAAGGGACAATATATAGAGCAGCAGTTCTTAACCTGTTGGTCATGACAGACTTCATGTTGTAGTCACCCCCAACCATAAAATGATTTTTGTTGCTACTTCATAACTGTAATTTTGCTACTATTATGAACTATAATGTAAGTATCTGTGTTTCCTGATAGTCTTAGGCAACCCCTGTGAAAGGGTTACTCCTGTGGGGTCAAGATCCACAGGTTGAGAACTGCGCTAGTAGGTCTCACGTAGTGGGGCGTATGCAGGAGGGCCTCACCGTCTACCAGGAGGGACCAGAGCAGGCTCAGGATAGCGAGGCAGATGTCCCTGTGCTCTTGGAAGTGCTCCAGGTGCTCTTGGGCAAGCTGAAACAACCCCTCCTCTTCCAGCTCTTCTGAGATCTGTCCTGAGGGCAGCCAGAAGTGCTTGGAGGAGGGAACGTTTCCAAGAAGCCTTCCCCAGCGGGCTTTTCCCAGTGGGCTGATGCAGCACCTAGTCTGCCTGGCTGGTCTATTTTAATGCCTAATCCTAATACCCCTCTAATAGCCCACCCCACGTGGGCTGCTGTGGGTAAGAATTCTGAGTGGCCCAGTGCCTAGCCTTGATTTGACCCACTAGTCAGCCATTCAGTTCTTGGCCACTGTCCCCAACTTCTAAGCAGTGTCCATAGCTGCCCCTGAGAACAGAACAGAACGGCTATCCATCCTGGGAATGAGCCCCTCTCCAGCCTATCTCCCAAGGCCTCTATTCTGTCCCTGGCTTTTTAGAGCAGAAACAAAGGGCAAAAGGCCAACACACCTTGGCTAGAGATAATGGTGAGCACGTTGTAGACCACAGTAACAAGCCTTTCAGAGTGAGGGTGGCTCCGCAAGGCATCCATCAGGAAGATGATCATCAGACTGCTCCTTGGGATCTCAGCTTCTGAGTCCTGTGCCAGTGCTGATTGGGCCAGGGAAAGGTCAACCCAACAGCTGGGGCTCTGAGGTGGACATGTGTCCTCCCTTCCTCGCTGGGGGCAGCATCACTTCTTTGAATTAAAGTATTATGAGCTCTTGCCCAGTGGTACAGTGCTTGCCTGGCATGCAAAAGGGCCTGGATTTGACACACAGAAGCCCTGAGAAAAAGATACAATCTGTGTGGTGCTTAGGCCCTCAGTATTAAGACTAGAAAGGTAAAGGGGTAACTAGATGTTCCAGGCTTAAAGATGGAACTAGATTTTCTTCCTGTTTCAGAGAAGGGGGTGGGGGGAGGAAGTTCAGTGACAAAGACTTCTACTAAGAACTTCAGTGTACTGTTGTTCCCTGCTGACAATCACATCCTCCAAACCTCTCCTGGTCAAGAAAGCCTAGAAGACCAACCTGTCTAGCTCCTATGTCATAGCTGGGAGCTTGTCCAGGGTCCCAGCAGGCTGGATCAGACCCCCTGTAGACCTGGCGTATACAGACTCATAACTATTCCCTCTCTCACTCTGAGATGGAGTCACATGGGCACAAAAGGGAACAACGGACTGGAGAGGCAGATGCTAGGGATGGATGGGAAGTCTAAGGAGCTGGTGAGACGGAGGATCTGGGAGGGAGGAGCGCCTCTGCCCACCTTGGCCCAGAACGCGCAGCAGCAGGGAGCAGGTGCTGAGCAGAACGTCCAGGACTCTCTCATGCTGCTTTACGATGTTGATGACTTCCTCCACCAGCTCCGTGGGCCACGGCAGGCCTGTGGGGTACACAGCACAGGCCGAGCCGGGCTGGGTGACCGGCACGTGGCACCCAGAGGCTGCTGAGAGCCAGCCCACTAGTGAAGCCAGAGGATCCAGGTGGGCGAACACAAGGGCAGGGAAGGGTGACCAGCCCATGTGTTCAGAGTATGAGCAATTGACCATCTGCCAAGGTCTAAATTCTGGCTTGTCCAGGCTAATTTGGAGTTCCTGGGCTCTCGCTGTTCTCCTGCCCCAGCCTCCGGAGTAACAGGTACATGACACCATGCCCAGCTCTGCCAAGGCATATATACTTGGAGCAGCTTCATTAAACAGGTCTTTCTTTTCAGCCCTCACTTTCAGAACAAAGCTGAGAGTCAGTGGTAAGCATCAAGCAGTGAATGGCTGTGTAAACTCAGCCTGTTTGACTCCAGGGCCTGTGGCTGTGACTGAGCTGAGACTTGGCTTGTGATGAGGATCTCAGATTTAGGGACACTGGTACCCAGGAAACAGTTACAGCAAACTCACTCTGATGCCACTGAGCAAGAGGCAGCTCTGGCTGGTGGGTGAGGCCCACTGTTGAGCATTATAGCCTATTTCCCCAAAAGGCAAAATCTACCTTGTCCTGGGCTTTATCTTGGTCACAGTTTAGCTATAAAAGGGACTTTTAGGAGAAAACTCAGCCTCCTCGGAACCTCCACTGCCCTAGCCACCGGGACAGATCGTTGACGTCCTTTGGATGTATTCTGTGATGAACAGGTATATAACTGGGCACGTAGATAGACAGAGGAATGGATAAGGTGAGTGGGCGAAGAGATGGAGGGTTTCAGGAAGGAAAGGGTCTAGGATGCCATACAGGTGTGATATTTGAGCAGGAGAGACAGGAAAGCATGTTTGCAGAATTCCCCAAGAAACTTAACACAAATCAAAAGCACTGCTGGGAAAGCTGCTCTCAACATTCTGGTGGGAGGGCATGTTGGTATGCCTATGAAGGTTGGGGTGGTGGTTTAAATATGCTTGGCCCAGGGAGTGGCACTATTAGGAGGTGTGGCCTTATTGGAAGAAGTGTGTCACTGTGGGGTTGGGCTTTGACCCTCCTCCTAGCTGCCTGGAAGAGAGTCTTCTGTTTGCCTTTAGAACAAGAAGTAGAACTCTCAGCTCCTCCAGTGCCATGCCTGCCTGGATACTGCCATGCTTCCTGCCATGATGATAATGAACTGAACTGCAGAACCTGTAAGCCCTCTCCAATTAAATGTCCTTTATCAGAGTTGCTTTGGTCATGGTGTCTATTTACAGCAATGGGAGCCCTAAGACACATGGTGTGTCATATTCACACTCTGGTATCCAGATGCACATCTGACAAGCACATATAGGCAGTGTGCCAAGTGGCTGGTATGCCAGGTGATCAGTCATGGTGCTGCTTATAAAAGTGGAAAACAAGAAGTAACTCAGATGCCCACTACAGAGATGATGGGATAGATAGAAGGGTCTCTTCAACCAGGTGTGATGGTGCACACTTGTAATTGCAGGTACTCCAGAGGCAGAAGGCTCACAAGTTCAAGGACTTTTTGGGCTACACAGCGAGTTTGAGACTAGCATGGGCAATTTAGACTCTTTCTCAAACTACAGACAAGAGCTGGGGAGGTAACTCAGTTAATCAGCGTTGCACAAGGCCCTGGGATCAATCCCTAGCACTACCATGTCCCCCAAAAGTGGTCCTTTTTAAAAAACAAAACAAAAATCAAAGCCTTTCTCCCTATAGATCAGGCTGGCTAGCTCCCAATCTTCTTGCCTCTGCCTCCCTGATGCTAGATGGATTTCCTGTTGACTTGTTGAAATCATGCAGAGAAGCCAGCCTCTCTCCCACCCTCCTTTGCTAGTGAGCATGGAGTCAATTAGAGTCCCAGTTAGTAGCACTGGCCAGAAAAGCCTGTAGTAAAGGTTGGTGGTTCCCACCTCCCAGCCTTTCCTGGGAGTCTGGGGAAGGTGCAAGAAAGACCTTTACCTAGCTGATCCTCTGGCATTGTCAGAAACTTGTTAATGGCTCTGAGCTGGACCTCTGGTCGACTGGAGAAATTCTGCATGACATCTGCAGGAACAAGGATATGGAGAACCCGACTAAGGACCAAGCCATGGAGGAGCGGGCCCTAGCCTTGTGGCAATCAGACCACAAAATCAGCACTCAGCCTCACTTTTCAGAGGGTGCTCAGGCCGAGGGACTCACCGAAAATCAAATCCAAGTCTCTGAGAGCCTATCCCTGAGCCACAGTGCCTGCTGTCGTGCGCACAGGAAGCACACAGCCTGCTGCCTAGAGGGTACAGTCAAAGGGCACAGGACTCTGGAGAACGTGGGCAGTGAACAGGTCTTAACTGTCTTAACTACACAGGGGATATGACTAATGAGAACAGGGAAAATTGGCAGAGCCAGGCTGCTGGGACCAAGGGTATACATTATGTACAGGGGAGGAACCTGGAAACTGTTCCCATTCACTAATCATGCTTAAAGAGCAGATCGAGGACCAAGTTATGGGAGAGAGACACCAAGCATATGAAACTAGTGCCAAGGCCACAGCAGCTCCCAGCACTCTCCACGGTGTCTCCACCCTCACCTAAGATGTTGGCCATGTTGCCCTCTAGCAGCACATCAGTGATGAAGATGGGAACTGTCTGCCGCTGCATGTTCAGAGCAACACAGGAGCTCTTGAAGGAGTTGCTCGTGCAGGTGACTCGGATCACATCCCTGGCAAAGGGGCGAAGAATACCAGTTGCTTCCCATAGGACTGTCCCTCTGCCTTGAGCTGTAGGTGACCCATGGTGGCAGACACTGAACACGGGCTTCCCAGTGGGTGGGCTCTCCGTGTTTCACGTGTGTCTAGTCACTATCTTTGTAGTTCCACTTCTAGGGACCTACTCTACTCTGAAACCACAGGGCTCCCTCCTTGGCAGGGCCCCCAAGGATGGTCCTGGGTCCAGCACTTCTGCCTTCATGTCCCTTCTTCCTTAAAAACATATGAACAGGTTTTCTAATTGACATTATTAGAACAGAAACTTTTCCTGGTCTCCCAAAAGTGATACATGTATCTTTAAGGTTAAGTCCCTGCACCCAGTGGGAAAGTAGGGCTGCCTGCATTGTTTTTGAAGAGACATGTATTCAAGCCAGATGAACACATCTGTAATTTCAGCAGTCGGGAAACTGAGGCAAGAGGTTCACTATGGATTTACAGCTGGCCTGGGCCATAGTGAGACCTAATCTAAAAACAAAACAAAAACCCCCACCATATATTTAATATTAGTGACTGCTAGGTAGTTGAGGGATATGTGTGGGCAAATCAGGACAGCTCTGTGTGTTAAGGTGCGAAGATGCTGAAAGGTATGCGGATAGGTTAAAAGAAGACCCAGCTCTGAGCTTACTTGATTGTTAGTCGATCAAAGGGGTTGATACGCAGCATGAAGGGCAGAAGCAAATAGTAGACATCTGTACCAGGGATTTGCATCTCCTCCATGGTTTTCAGGATGGGTTTCAGGCTGCCTGGATGATGGCGGATGGCCTTCCGCAGTTGCATGGCTTCTGTGTCCTTTAAGGAAAGAGGGCATCACCTGGGCTTTTTCTCCGCCAGGAAGGTAACTGCTGCTATCAGCACTCCCTCGTCAGGTCCAGCAAGAGCTGAAGCAGGGGTCTGAGGAAAGTGAGCATGGTGTAGCCTCCATGGAACAGAGAAAGGGTCAGGGAGGCATGGTAGGTAGGATGAAAGCAGGCAGCCTTTCCACAGGAAGCTCACATTCAGGAAGGAGCAAGTGGCCATGTCTAGAATGATGCAGCCCAGGGACCAGATGTCGGATTCTCTGGAGAAGGAGAATGTGAGAGCTTCAGGAGCCATCCAGGACTTCTGGCAGGGGTCTGTGGGCAGAATCAAGGTGGAAGAACCACTGAGTGCTATGTTCCCTGAGGATAAGGAACAGGACAGAGTCAGCCCGCCCCCCAGCACTACCACTCCTCTTTTGGTTGTTTTGAGAGAGGGTCACCTGTATCCCAGATGTGCCTTGAACTCCCAATCTCCCTGCCTCCACCTCCCAGTGCTGAGACTACAGACTTGCCATCAGCTACATCGTCCCCGTTTCAGTAGTCCTTTGCAAGGGCTTCAGACAGGAGCCCTCAGTCACTCTCTTTGGGTGGGATGAAAAGTGCAAGAGGTAGGCAGTGAGGCCACTGTCCTGACAGACCTTTAACCTCCACCAGGGAGGCTTGTCCATCTGGGCAGGTATCTTCTAGGCAGGCCTGAGTGCCTGCCTATCTGTGTGACAGCAGGCAGGCTATGAGAGAGGCATGTTCCAGAAAAGCCAGTGTGGCCCTCTCTGGACAGCTCACCCCCTCTAGAGGTTAGGACCTCAGGGCGAAGTTCTGGCTGCATTGCCTTATTCCTAACCCTAAACCCTGCAGAAAGAGCCATCAGTGTGGTGCCCTTACCCTGTTCTATCAGTGTCTCGGGACTTAGGTAGTCAATCCATCTCTAAACCTCCAATCCCCAGCCAAACAGTGAAGGGCCAGACTCCAAGAACACACCCCACTGACACCTCCATACAGCCCTGTCATGTACCCACTTACTTATCAACCCACCCATCTGTCCACACATTTATCTACTTAGCCACCTAGCCTCTGTGTTCCCAGGACAACCACTGCCACCACAGGACTCTGAAGTTTCTTTCCGGTTCTCTGTCTGTGGCAGTTGTTACAGGCTTGGTATACTCTGCCCCTTTTACCCTAACATCTTTCCATCTCCTGGATGATTTCAGGTCTCTGTCTAACATGCACAGTCAGTGCCTACATCCCGGAGGACTTCTGTACCCCTCTATGTCGCTTCTGTCCTTTTTGGGTGCTTTTATCTCCACAAGAATTAACCTCTTTAGGGGCCCACATCTATTGCTTTGTTCCCCAAGGCTCTCTTTTACATATGGGAGTCCTTTGGACCCTGCACCTTCCCACAGTGGCATATCTAATGGGTTATTCCCTAGGTTGGAGATCTCTAGAGCTTCTGAGTTAAAAAGCCCAGCCCAAAGAGTAACCACTGCCCTCTGGATGTCAAGAGCCACCACCTCCTTTGCCACTCATGCCCAGTCTTCCCTAGCCACCTTCTTCTGCTCGGACATTCCACTTGGCTTCATGGGTCATCAGTGCCTGGGAGCTCAAGTCCTGCAGTTTACAGTAGCCGTTGTTAATAAGGACGATGTTGGAAGGCTTGAGGTTCCTGCAACCAAGAACAGGGCCCCTGGTACCATGCAGCTGCCTGGGATAGGGCTAGCACGTGCCTGAGCCGTAAGCTTGCTCTTCCGAACCAGTTCCAGCCCTGTTCTCTCCTCAAGATAGTGCTCTGCTCAGCCTGCTTATTAAATAATTGTTTCCTAGAACCTGACATCTACTCAGTTTCTGTCTATTAGGGAAGAACCCCACTGTAAGTACAAACACTGAGGTCCTCATTAGAGAAGGTATCCATCATTCTGTAGTTCTGGTGGCGTTAACATGGATGCTCTATTCTCTTTGCTCATATGGCCCATGTTGATAGAAGCCATTTCCCAGGTTCTTCCCACTGCAGATTGTGGGCCTAAAGCTGGGTGCAAGGGTCAAAGACTAGGCTTGGATTGCAGCGACTCTTATTGGCCTGTCCAGAGGCTGTGCCACTACAGGCAACTTCACCTCTCTTCCTGGGCATCTTATCTCTGCTTCCTCGACCTTTAGAACCACCCTGTTCGGCCCCCACACTCCCACAGCCCTGTGCCTTTGGGGTGAGTCGAGTACTCAGGGGCTTCATAAGAAAGTTCCCTGATCTCTCAGCCAAGAAGGGGAGTCCACAGAAGATGCCCTATCCTGCCCAAATCTGGTCCCTGGGCCACCCGGGCATCTGGGCCTAGGCGTTTTGGCCAATCTGAAGAGGAGGCTCCATCACCTGTGAATGATGTCCAACTCATGTAGGTAGTCGATGGCATCCAGCACCTGGCTTAGCATGGTGTGCATCCACTGAGGAAGAGGCAGAGAATGTGACATTGGAAGGGGTCTAGGAATTCCCCAAGGGCATCTCAGCAAAGCTGCATATGAACACCCAAAGCAGTCAGTGGAACAGTGACAAGCTGGAGGCCCCAGGGGCCCTAGGCCGTGACGCCCTGGGAAAATGGCCTCTATGGGCACTACTAATGCTGAAGCGCCTGCGTGCCTGTCAGGGCTTGCACTTTATACTATCAGAGTGAAAAAGATAACACAGGAGGCAACAAAGTGGCACCTAGTGCTGGGGGGGGGGGGACTGTGCCACTTTCAAATTATGTACCTAGGACTCCTGAATCTCACATCAGGATTAAAAGACATCCTGAGGTGCCAGAGACTGGCTGGGTCGCAGGAGACCCATATCCTGCTGTGGCCCTTGTCCTGATAGAGGAGCTCATTTCATGGCTTCTGAGACTATTTCTGTTCCCAAGATTTCTACCAATGACAGAGGTGCAAGCCCACTCCAGAGCCTGCCCCTGAGGCATAGGCAATGAAATGAACTACATGCCCCCTCTGAGCCTCTCAGGGAAATGGCATCTGGTCCACAGGAGCACAGAAATTCTCACAGGAAATCATACTCAGATCTTGGGAAGGTACTACTGGTCCCAAAGGTAAAAGTGAAAGTTTATAAACTTCTAGAAGAAAATTAAGGAGAGCCCTGTGACCTTGGACTAAGAAAGGCTGCCTAATCCAGGCCCAAAATGTCCTGGCCACAGGGAGGACTGGCCTCCATTACAGCAAGGACTGCTTATTACAAGGTGGTATGAAACAAGTGAACTGGCAAGCCCCAGACTGGGTAGAGATATATGGACACTGATGTCTACCATATGTAAAGAATGTTTACAAATCAATAAGAAAACAATTTGAATGGAAAGAGGAGTTAAACGGGCACAGAAGAACTCCAAATGGCCAAAATGTTATTAATTAGGCTTATAGAGGCCTTTAATCCCAGCACCGAGGAGATGGAGATAGGAGTATTAGTTCAAGGTCATCCTTAGCTAGTGAGTTCATGGTCACCTCAAAATAAAATAAAATAAAATAAAATAAAATAAAATAAAATAAAATAAAATAAAATAAAATAAAATACAACACAACATAACAAACAAAAACACATATCAAGATGTGCTTGTCAGGACTACTGATATGGAGGTGCAAATTAAAGTTATAACAAGATGTCACTATCCCTTGAACACTTGACAGGGAAAAGCAGGCCAAAGAGCCATATGGAAGGGAAGCCCTCTTCGATTCTGGGGAGAGGAAACCCTGGTAAACCAGCCTGTTAGAATGCCTCCTGAAGCTACATCCCCTACTCTCTGACCCAGCAAAACACCTAGTCCTATAGGATTAGGTAAGCAAGATCAGCCTGTCCACCAATGCTCAAGGCAGCTGCACTCCATAGCCCTGCACTAGGGGTGACCACTCACGAGCCCAGGAGAGGCAGACCCACTGAGCACTTCCTTGCCATGAACAAGGGCAGCTAGCCAACCACAGGAAGAGCACCAAGGCATGGCTAGACCTCAAAGGCATGGGGCTGACTGGACAACGTGTGTTCAGATTTGAGCCACGTATACTGAACTCATGATGAATTTCAAGAAGTACATTACAGTCTCTGGAGGCAGAACCCCATCTGTTGCTTTTGCCTTGGAATCTTCTGGGTGTTAAGAATGCCTAACCCTTAGCGCATGGTGGTGGCTGCGGCTGGTACTGGTATATGCCTTGTAGTGCCTCAATCTATACAACTGAGATAAGTGCACAAAGCAGTATAATGACGCCACACAGGTAAGAGAAGCCTAAGGCCAGACCCAAGGTTCCTCTTGTCTCTTACTGCATGGATCTTCAGGGGTATAGGTTATAGATTTAGGTGGCTTCCAAACCTGGTGGCCCAGAGTCAGTCAGTCTCTTTCAGTCTCTCTTTGTCTGTCTCTGTCTCTCTGTCTGTCTGTCTCTGTGTGTCTCCGTCCCCCCCCCCCCAATCTGGTTTTTCCAGACAGGGTTTCTCAGTGTAACCAGCCCCCGGTTGTCCTGGACTCATTTTTGTAGACCAGGCTAGCCTCAAACTCACAGAGATCTGCCTGCCTCTGCCTCCTGTGTGCTGGGACCAAAGGTGTGCACTACCACACCAGGCTCCAGAGTATCTCTTACCTCAGTGTCAACAACCTCTTTTAACTCCCTCTTATGCTCCATGACATTCTGAAAGGTTCCTTGGGTGTAATAATCCATCACCAGGCAGAGGAACAGAGAAGAGATCTGTCAGAACACAAGGCCCCTTAATCAGCTACTCAAAGATTGAACATCAGGGCTCCGTAGGGTCACTTGCTCCAGGGTATCTTTCAGTGGCTATCATTTGTGGTGGCAATGGTAACAATGCCTAATGGGGACCCCTTACTCTCTTGTCCCCGTTCCTATGCTCTACCACATCAGGCCTTGTCATTCGTTGGCCTTCCTGAAAATCGCAGTTGTTCTGGCCTCTGCACATGCAGAGCTCTTTAGGGAATTGTCTTTACCCCTCAATTGCAGGGTAGTCTCTTAAGTCTTTGGGAGCTCCTTTGAGGATGCCACCCTGGTCAGGGGCCAGGATGTGGCCAGTAGCCAGTTCTGTTTCCTCCAATGAAACATAGTTTCTGAAAGCATCAGGGTGTTTGGGACACTGGAGGGTACATGCAGTGAGAGTCCTCCCTAGCCCTGAGTTGTCAGCTCAGCAGGGATATTGCTGTGGAGATGGGACACAGTGGAGGCCCCTCAGTCTCCTCTGGAGGTGTGACTTAGGACAGCTGTATCATTGCAAAGGCAAGATGTCCTGTTGCCAACAGGACATAAGCCTGGGAAGCCATACTCAGGATCCACTAATTGTGAGGCACTGAGGCCTTAGACCCCACCATAAAATGAGAATAATGTTCCCACTCTGTTGTCATGGGGGTAAGGGCTTCACAGCTTTCAGACAAGAGGGGGGGGCAGAAAAGCAGCTTCTCAGTATCAGCCCCCATCTACAGAAGCCAAACCCCATCATTAAAGGTGTAAGCCTAACACCTGGCCTCTTGTTTCAGCTGTGTTAGAGCTGATGAACCCAGAAGTGGTGGCTCAGCCTCAGCATCCTACTTTGTGAAATGGGCTGTTAGGCCTCATACAATGAGGTAGTTGGGAGATCATTAGAGATCATGCACAGGACCCAGGAAATGCCTACCTCTCAGAGTGTTCTGTGCTGTCAGCTGTTGGGTTGTGGGTGCTCCAACCTACCTCATTGTCCCACATGATGAACATCTCATGGTACAGAGAGATGTTGGGGTGCTGGAGCTTCAGCAGGGGCATCAGCTGTAAGAGAGGGAACAGAGTGTCTCAGCCAGTACTGCTCTGCTACACATTCCAACCAAGAGACGAGACAACGGCTCTGGGCAGGCCCGGTGCCAGTATAAGGAAGCTGTGTATGTAGCCTGCTGGGGAGAGGCCAGGAGGCTGGCGTGGGTCTCCAGAATGGGGTGATCGTGCTGTGTAACCAAGACTTGTTCTTCAACTTTTCTGAGCCTCACAAGCACATAGAAAAATGGTCATGGGCTGGGGTGTAAGCTCAAGAATAGAGCCCTTTTCTAGCATGCATAGAGCCCTGGATTTGATACCCGGCACACCTCCAGCCCCCAGTGAACTGGTGCAGACCCAGGGGGTGCTAGGAGACAGTCAGGCTGGGCTGGAGAAGATGCTGTGCCCAAAGGCACAGTGAAGCACTTAGGAAACAAAGCCAATCAGGCAGCAGAAATGTCCACCTGAACACCATGGCCAGATGGGCCATCGCTCTGATTGGAAGCTGGGTGGGAAAACGCCTGGCCCTGCAGACATGAATGAGAATTGACAACATGGCTGTGTGACGGTGGAAATGTCCATGCTCCTTCTAAATGTCAGACTATGACTCCATCTACCTCTGCTCCAGTGACACTGTGTGTGATACAAGACATGTTGACTGGTGATGTGGAAGGGCAGGCAACTCCAGAAGGAAGCCAACCCGCAAGAGTTCATTATGGAGGAGGAGTCACCTTTCACTCGGGTGAGATGTCTAGAGCAGCCTAAAGAAATGGCTCCCAGCTGCTATCTACCAAGCTGGTAACTGCAGTCACCTGTGGCTCTGTGAAGACAATTTTCAGCCCTTTCACCCTTCCCTGACGCTTTCCTCTTTCTTGTTCTTACTTCTTCCTCTTCTATTCTATGCTGAGAACCAAGTCCAGGGCCTGTGTATTTGAGGCTGGTACTTTACCACAGAGCCACATCTCAGCCCTTTATCTTTTGAGTCAGAACGTCACAAGGCCATTCAGGCTGGCCTCAAACTTTATGATCCAGTCAATGCTGGGACTGCGAGTAAGCACTAGACACGCAACTAATTGATTAATTTACATTTTCTTTCTAAACATTTTCTTTGTGTCTCCCAAGCTTTGTACTGCTCTTCCCTTATAACTAGAAGAAAAAAAATTTTTTTTCCCAGTGCTGGAGCTAAAATGCAGGGCTCTGAGCAATCAAGGCACATGCCCCACCACTGAAGTACAGCCCCAAGTCTGAAGAAAAACATCTTCAGAAAATGTGAGCTGGGTCAGTGAGTAAAGGCACAAGGAGAAAACCATCTCCCCAGAGCTGTCTTCTGACCTCCCTACACGTGCCACAAGTCATGTGTGTGTACACACGCTAAACGAATGTAAGCAAAACAAGACCTATTTTTAAAAAGATGGTTATTGGGAGTCCACAAGATGGCTCAGTGGGTTAAAATGCTTGCTTTGAAAACTTGACAAGGTGTGGTGGCACACGCCTTTAACCCCAGCACTCAGGAGGGAGCAGAGCAGGTGGATCCCTGAGTTCGAGGCCAGTCTGGAATACAAGAGTGAGTCCCAGCAAGAGCTACATAGTGACATCCTGTTTCAATAAATAAACAAACAAACAAATAAAAAATTGGAAAAGGGAAGAAAACAGGACAGTCTGGGTTCGACCCCCAGAACCCACATAAAAGTGGGAAGAGAGAACTGACCCCACAAAGTTGTCCTCTGACCTCCACACACGGCTGTGAGATGTAGATTTTGTCCCCCTCCAACAATAATAAAAAATAAATAAAAACATAAAAGATGGTTAGTGGTAGAGTAGCCCTGAGGGGAAAGATGTCTCAAGTGGTAACTAAGAAGTTCATGTCCTGAGCGTGGACCCCCCTTATGACCACTGCATGTTTCCCTTCCCCCAGTCACTCAGCAAGTGGGCATAAAACCCAGTGCCTGTGTTTGCTGAGTACCGATCGTCCCAGGGGAGCCACTGGTCATTACCTCCTCCAGGGCCTTGTTGGCATGGTGCTCATCAATACACTCCACCTGTAGGCCCAGGAAGACAAGCTCAATTAGTAAATGTGTAGTGAACAATGGCTCTACCACCTCTGCTGTCAGGATCTCCATTTCTGTCATTATCACAATCACAATCACCACCACCACCACCATCATCTCCACCACCACCACCATCATCTCCACCACCTCCACCACCACCTCCACCACCACCTCCACCACCACCATCACCTCCACCACCTCCACCACCACCTCCACCACCACCACCACTACCACCATCACCTCCACCACCACTACCACCATCACCTCCACCACCACCACCACCATCACCTCCACCACCACCACCACCACCACCACCACCACCA